>JAXGGA010010959.1:0-44544 GCA_038373865.1 Uloborus plumipes
CAACACACGTACCAGCTGTTGAAAGCAATTATTAAGTGAGAAACTTTTTTTCTCACAAAAATATAAATATTACAAAAATATTTTAAAATTGGTATCAACAGTTGAAAATTTTCCTTTTTGTGTGCACATAAAAATGGTTTTACATATAACTGACAGTTCTGTTAAAATCAATTTTTGATTTGAGCTGAAAAATTAGTAAATGTCTTTTTCTTTTTTTTAAATTAAGAAAACATTTAGTAATTAACTAACATTACAGGCTAAATTTACTCATTTAGATGGGTATTCTCACCATTTTATATTTACTTCGAACTCTACATTCTTGGTTTCAGAAAGATAAGATGACGTTTCTGAAATTTATGTCGATTATATATAACAAACCCCAACTACATCTATCAATTAATAACATTACACTTGTTAAAAGTATTAAAAACTACCCATTAAAGCAGATTTGTGAAATGCTAAATTGCATTCTTTACTTCATTAGACCGTTTACCAAATTCGTATAGCATAATTCATTCTCAGAAGGAGTTAAACTGACCCTAATGAACCTATGGTTATTCGGTCCATGGTTTAGCTGAATTTTTGAATTTTGAATATCATTTTTGCTGTGAATCTGCAAAAAAAATGAAGATGAAAAACTTTGCTTTCTTCCTAAATTTTTTTTGCCTTATGCTCAAGCAGAGAAATAGGGACTTTTCCTTAATACAGACCTTGACTAAAAGTATTATATTTCCGTCACTTAAAAACAATAAAAAAATATTTTAACATAAAAAAAATAAGATTATAACTTTACATATTTTTGAATTATTAATTTTAATTTAAAAATAAATTAAGAATAAAATGTACATACAAAAAAATGAAATAAAATGAAAATAAAAAAGTAAAATTAATTTTCTGAAGTATGTCCAAATACTAAATTATTTACCACACTTTTGCTAACTCAGTAAAAAGCAATGTTTAAAGGCTTGTCCATTTTGAATTTTTTTCACGGAGTGTGATGAGGCCAAGGGTGCATTTTTTAATGTAAATTGTACAAAAAAAAAAAAAAAAAAAAAAAACACACATTTATGTATTTACATTAATTTCTCAAAGTCAGGGCAGTGCAATTGATCCCCTCCCCCTGATCCCTCAAATGACAGGTCTGCTTCACACACATTAAAGCACCTGGATAGCAATGCACAGAAAGTCATACTATATCAGATGACACATGAATTCCAAAAATGAGAGGGATGGCCCAAAAATCTGGGAACCTAACTCTGAAATCGGGACCATGTCCGGAAAAAGTTTTCAGAATTTGAAATAGATCATTGAGCAAACGCCATCCAAAAAATTTACATAATTTTTAAAGTTTTGTGCACTTGAAACTTGATAGATTCGAAATATGGCCACATCAAGTGATACAAGTCCAATTTTTTATTTGAAGGAAGGGCAAAACACTCCTACATTTATAAATAAAACAAGTTAATTGTGAAAAGAAAAAATTAGTGGTTCAAAATCGAAATAATAAGCAGCCCTTCAACCCTAATAACTACAAAAGACTAAAAAATTATGAGGTAGTACCTATTTGTGGTATCGAAAAATTAATTTTAAACTGACATGGCTGAGAAAACGGCTTTTTTCTTTATCATACTGACAAAATTTAGAGGTTATTTATAAAGCTCATACGGGTTTGAGTCACAGAAGAAATTTTTCACACTATTAAATCATTCCATCATTGTAAAAATTTAATGAGAATCCTTAAAATCATTTTTGAAAACTCAGCTCATTAATTTTCTTTTGTCAAAGAGTTAGAATTGAAAAGGGATATTATCCGATATTTATCTGGCTTAATTATAGATGTGAGAAATGTTTCTACTATCTTTTAAGTATTAAATCAGATTTAGATCATTATTGATTTGCAAATTGGAAATTTATCAAATTCAAGTGCACTGACTTCGAAATTATATTATATTTTGGACCTGACGCATTTTTTTCGGTGATCAATTTGCATTGAGAGCATTTTTTTGCACATTGCTTTATTTCTGAGTTGAATTCCAACATATATACACACACACACACATAAAGAATATATATACTGTTTAAATACATGAATTTCTTTTGTATAACATGTCTGAAAAAGGAACATTATCACAGGTTTGTCTGACAGTTCCTGAGATTTTTATTGCATGAAAATGAGATAAATTTTGTTAAGTTGCAAATTTTCTAATAAATCACCATTAAATTGTAAATACAGAGGAAATAAATAACTAAGTATGAAGTATTAAGTAGATAAAAGAGAAGTAACCAAACACAAGACAATTAAGAAAATAGATAATTTCAATACGTAGTCATTTTATCTTTGGATAGATGCCCAGAATCTCCTATAGAATAGACTGAAACTCTGCCATTAGGACGAATAGCAACCCATGATATACTGCAGTGATGTAAGCCAAATCTTAACCATGCTTCAGGTGGAAACTGTAGTGCTCTAAATATAAAACAGGAAAAATAATTATGAGATAGCTTTTCTAGCAAGCATGAAAGAACAAAATGTACAAAATAGCTGAAAATATGCATGTGAGATTTGAAAATAGTAATGATATTTTCAAATTAAATGATTGTAAGACGTAAAAAAAAAAGCAAACCACAGGATTATTTGATGCTCCACGCTTTGTTCACTGCCCTCCTGAGGCATCCAGCATGGGACCTGCCTCCACCATACACATTATTATGGTTATTATTACTTATTTTTTCACTTTGTCACATCTGTTCAATCATTGTTGAAGCAATGAATTCCTGTCCTTATCCTTAGATTTCCGTGCTTTTTGCGAAAAACAGTTGCCTTGTTTGACAAACTTTTTGAGTTTAAATAAATTCTTGCAAATTTTTGATAGTATGTGCCTCAATATTATCCATTTATCATTACGTTTAGTGCACATCAATAAGATTAATTTATCTGAAACACCTCAGCTTCCATGCAGAGCAAACCTTTTTTTCCAAAAAATAAACAAGATTTTCCTTGAAAAATCCTTCAAAAAAGTTGTTTCTGGAGAAAAATAAGTAAAAGTATAGTCACACATAAAGGCCAAATATTGGTGTACACAGTTATGAATATAGGGAAAGGTAAACGCAAAGGATGCCTTGCTAAGAGCGGATATGCTTGCCCATAGTATCTAATAGCAAGCAAGTCCAAAAAAATGGTAAACCAAGAACTAGGGTTGAAATGTGACGCTGAATAATAGATAGGAAGATAATATTTACTTCACCTAATAAAATCATATTGTCTTACCTAACAGGGCTGTCTATAAATAATGTCACCTTTTTTGAGTCCCTGTCCCCTTTTTCATAAAGTGTTGCACTTCACCGCACTTCTCCTACCCTTTGTCACATGTCATGCTATTTTTAATAACCATCTATATATATATAAATGGATGTGTGTATATTTGTTTGTATGTATGTTTGTTCCTTATAGAAATCCAGTTTCTGTCGGATTTTCATCAAACTTAGCACAGAGGTTCCTTATTGCACTAGAATTCACATAGAAAGGGTTTTGAAATTTAAAAAAAACCCCAAAAAAGCTCAAAATTCAACTTTTTCGTCTCAAAATGGCCATTTTCTTTCAATTTTGAATAGATAGAGTAATAAATGCGAGCCTTTAAGCATACAAATTGATGAAACTTAGCACATTTGAATATGAGTATTTTTCAACAAAGATTACGATTAACAAGGTGCTATCAATTTAAGGCTCACCTATTTCATTTTAGCATGAAATAAGTTAAACATAATGCAATACCGGGAAATAAGCTAGTATTCTTATATAAATGCAGGATGTCCCACTTCTCGCTACTCTTTCTTCCCTCTTGTCACAAACTGTCATAATTTCCCAAACATACCTCAAAGTACGACATCATTTGTGGGCAAACCCTAAAGCATAATGTGTCCTTTTTCCTGCCTCTAATATACTTAAGCTTTAGGCAGCCAGCGAGCCAGCTTTTGTGACCCACAAACTGCCACATGCAATCATTGATGTGTCAATAAGTTCAACTTTTAGACGTAAATTTTAATTTGTGCTAAAATTTACTAACCTGCAAACAAAATAGCGAATAACATTTGCGTGACATACGATGATCTCGTAACTATCCGATTTCTGTTTTGCATCTGCTCGATGAAAGTATTTTCTGAAAGCGGCTTCTATTCTAGCACCATCTTCAAAGTACCGCTGAAAAGATGGAAAAATTAATTTATAAGGAAACTTAGCTATTAACACAAATATATAAAAAAACTGTTCAATCAAGAAATGTTTGGAAATCATTTATTAACGCAAAATGAGAACAAAAAATGTTTTGCTATCCAACTTTTTACTGGTACAAAAGTCAAGAACAAAAATAGTAAAACTAGGCTGCATTTTCTGTTACACATGCTGGTCTTTGTATTCAATAATAGTGTCAAATAAAACTGGTAGTAAATTAATGATTATTGTTATTATTATTATTGCAGCTCAATCATAGAGCAGTTCCCATTCACTTTGAGAACTGAAGTTACCTGACTTTTCTAGACTTTCCATATGAAGCTTAAAATTGGGATTTCCTTTGAAACATAAGCAAAAACAAACTGTCCAACATTTTAATATCAGATGATAGAATATTATTTTTCTTTGAATCTGCCCACTATATCTCACCCTCTTACTAATACTATGGAAGTTTTACTAAAATAGATTAATGATTTTCCTATGGCTTTTTTGATTAAAATAAAATTCAATGACAATTCCGGGTTCTTCCGAGCCTGTGGGACCTGCACGGCAAGACTTTGTTCTGTAATGCGCTTCACTTTTTATCATATTTTGCTGTAGAAATGTAATTTCTCAATAACTAAACATGCAATGGGACCTGGGAAAGATATTTTATCAAACTTGCCTTGCTGTCAGGATTGTAAGATCCCAAAGGAGGTTCAGGAGGAATTGGTGCTCCTTCTCTAAGAATATCGTCAGTTTCAACAGGTAAATCAGGAAAATTTTTCAGAATAATATCAGAGGTTTCTATTGCTCGTGTCATTGATGATCGTACGAGTGATGTATAGTTAAATTTCAAATCTAATAATCTTTGTCCAACTGCCTGTGCTTGCTTTATGCCTGAAAAAAATACAATTAAAAGAATGTCAGGAAAAAATGGTATTAAATCCCATTCTAGACATTTTAAAAGAGAATATATTGAGCTTGTAATGTAACCAATTCTTTTAATTTTACTAAGCTTATTTCAATCAAGGCAAATGCAATCTAGTTTGCAAGCAGAAGGAATTTTTTGCAAAAAGGAAGATTGCAGTTTGCAGCAGAAAAGAAAAACAATTTTGTAGCAAAAGATAAAATTCTTTTTGCAGTAAATAAAAATTTTCCTATGGGAAGTTTAAGCTTTTATTTTATAGGCAAAGAGGAAAAAATAAATAAATCAAAAAAAAAAAAAAAAAACCCAGGAGGAAGGAAATAACTCTTGATAAATTGGAAGCAATTTCATTTCAACCAGGTTTTTAACCTTTTTTTTTGAATGAATTTAAGGGTTTAAAAAAATCCATTATTAGTTTTTTTGAAAAAATTCAGCCCACTTTGGTTTTTGATGAAACACCAAGGGCTGCTTCATGTTTTTTAAGAATTATTTTAATCTCAGTCTCAATCTACTTATATTAAAAACTGAGTATCTTTCTTTCTAACTATCTTTCTATGTCACGCTTCTTTCTCCTGAACGCCAATGAACTGAAAGTCGAACCAGGTACCGATAGATAGGTAATTTTTCAGGCTTCATTAGTTTCAATCTATATGATTATACGATTTTAATTAGCGAAGATATCAATTAATAAGTAGTCAAATTTAAAGCGATTAAGCCTAATAAATGATTAAACTTCCAAGACATTTTTTCTTACCGTTGCCATTTTGAATTAAAACGTTAATTAAATTATTGAACTATTTAAAATTCCAAGATATTTATTTCTTTCCGTTGCGATTTTAAGGCAGGAATTCAAGTGAAACACGGACGATCGCAACTCACCAATGCAATCGCAAATTCCAAAATTTGGATTCAAGTGAAACGAATTCACTTGAATTCGACTTACAGTAGCGGTTGCAATATGCGATCGCCTCGAAGCGACTGCAATGGTGTTTCACTTGAATTCGGCCCTAAATTAAAACGTTAATTAAATTGAACTTTTTAAAATGAAAGAGTGTTATTTTTTTCCATTGTCATTTTGAATACGTGTTATAACAAAGTTCTAACAATTGTTTTTATTCTAATTATTAATGACATATTTTTTCTTTGGTTCCATTTTGAAAATGTGTTTTTAAATAAAATTGCAATTGCTGTTTTTAGAAGGGACTTTTTTTGGCTGCGATCCAAATATTAAAAGAACTTTTTCGTTTTGAATTTTGCAATTAATTTTACAGGAAGAAAGCGGTTTGGAAATAATTGTTTTTGGTAAGGTTTTTGGTAATTGTTTTTGTTTGTTATTCAGGGAGAGTGCTAAGTATGCGCTACTTGACATCGTCTTTATTTTTGAGGAAGCATGTGCAAATAAGTCGATTGATTCTTTGATGCAGGAAAGCTTTTTAGCGAGCCGCTTTAGCGGGGAGTAGTTTATTAAACTTTTCCTTGATACTTTAAAGGCGAGCCGCCTTGGCGGCGAGTAGTTCATTGAAACTTTCCTCGCTACTGTAAAGGCGAGCCGCCTTGACGGCGAGTAAACTGTTTAAACTTTCCTCATTACTTTAAAGGCGAGCCGCCTTGGTGGCGAGTAGTTTAACTGCCTTCACTACATTACAGCCCGTGCAACGCCGGGCCACGCAGCTGGTGTATACCTAACAACTGCTTTGTTACTTGTACTTTTTATTTTCTCCACGTAATTTTTAATACTGCATCTATTTTTACTCAAATATTTCTATACATTAAAAAAAAGGAACGTCAATGATTTTTCGAAAGAACGTGTGGTACACTTGCATCCAGAAGATCCGGTAGAACCAATACCTCCTAAATACTAAATGCCTAGTACATTTGCTTTGCTACGGTTTGCTTTGCTACTATCTTAAAATTAATTAAAGATTTAAATATGTCTTCAAGTTAAATTTAAGCTATCTGTTTTACTGTTTTTTTGTCACACTTTGCTTTCATTTTATGTCTCTTGTCAACCACCATCATGCAGAGGTCACACTCCAGTCGGACAGATTTACAGCAGTTTTTAGAACATGGAAAATTCAAGTTTTGGAGAGGAAAAAACTTTTTAACAGGGAAAATCTAGTTTGTAAGCAGAAGGAATATTTTGCAAAAAGGAAGATTGCAGTTTGCAGCAGAAAAGAAAAACAATTTTGTAGCAAAAATTAAAATTCTTTTTGCAGTAAATAAAAATTTTCCTATGGAAAGTTTAAGCTTTTATTTCATAGGCGAAGTGCAGTTCCACTTTAAACGCCACCTTGAGGCAATCCCGATAATGGCTTTGTTTTTTTTGGATTGGTTGATTTTTAAATTTAAATTCAGAAATGAACCAATTGTTAATTTCTCGAAGAACTCCGGTAGATGGCAGTGCTTTGAGAACCAAGGGCATTTTGCAGCTATTGGCAATGGATTCAAACAATATTCGAATTAAATTTTTTGATTGGTTGGTTTTAAATTTAAATTTAGAAATTAACCAATCGTTAATTTCTCTTTCTCGAAGAACTCCGGTAGATGACAGTGTATCGTGAACCAAGGATGAAATATTGCTCCGTGCTAAAAACCAGAAAATTGCAGGCATTTAGTATTTAGGAGGTGTTGGTAGAACCTACAGCTTTGTAATTTCTCACCAAATAATTTCAAGCTCTGCAGGGTTTGTACCTTGGTTTATTTTTTTGGTTTTTGTTTTTGATTAATTTTTTTAACTAAAATTTCACATAAATTTCCAGCTAAAAGGGTCCAAAATTTTTCTAACTGCTTAACATTCTATGTTGAAAGAAGGTTTTTTTCGGCAATGAATTTCATTTTTCTTAATCAATTAGAGCAACATTTTCTAGAGTTTAGCTCATGCTTAACTCAATTAAAACCCGGAGTTATAAAGCAAAATGTTTCTGGACACTATGAATTTCAAAACTACTTTTCAAATGTGCGAAATGGCTGTTTTGCCATGCGCAAGAATCCGTTAGCATCTATGGATGTGAAAGTTACTTGAATTGCTGTTGCGATTTTTTTTCAAAAGTAGTCTTAAAATATGAGTTTCAATAGCGCAGCAACAGCTTTTGCTGTCTCAAAAATTATAAAAGAATACAACAGGGAGAATGAATGAAATACACATCAAGAGTAAATTAGATCCAACAGTTACATAGACCTTCTGAAATATCCAAATGATACATGGTGGAGTCTCCATTAACTCAAAGTCTCAAGTTACCGACTAAAAGCTTTGAGTTATTGGTACTTCAAGTTATAGGAAGTTCCATAGCCTTCTCAAGAGCTTGGGACATAATGGAAAATTGGAGAGATAGGAACATTCAAGGTATAAAAGATTAAGGGGGAAAAAAAGAAAATAAAGGAAGACAATTGCCCCCCCTTCCCAATTGCTCAAATGACGGGTCTGCCTTATGCAACTCTTCTTAATAGAAACAAACATGCCCAAATAATTTAAATATAGAAATCCAGAACACAAATTTTAGTTGTTTTTTGAAATTTAAAGTAAGTTTAAAAAGGTATGGTACCTAATTCAGTGAGACGCCTGTCTACATCTTTTTTAGCAGATTCATTATACTGTCCATGACGTATAAGAAAAAGATGCCTTGTTGCAGTGGGTGTAACTTTAGCTTTCTGTTCATTTATTCTGTTTTGTTCATTAGGATCATTTTCCTTTTCAGCAGGCTTTATCATACTTGAAGGTTCACGTCTAAAATGAACAAATAAATAGCATTTGGAAACCATAGTCTTTAAGAGGCATACAAAAATTAAAAGTTTATAATCAAACAAAAAAAGTTAAAAAATGTTATTTAAAAAAATGTAATTACTGGGGAAAAAAGTAAGGTGATTGTGCAGTGCATGTGTAACACGAAATTGCTGATTGCTAAGTGGCAGTTAATGATCAGAGCAGTCCAATTTTTTCAACCCTGGAAAAAACTGCACCAGATCAAATATCATTTTGTCCACTTTTTTTTGGCAAGTACTGTAAACATTGAAGTTTTAACTGCACTGCTAATAAACACAAAAGCTGCTAGTCAAAAAAAAAAAAAAAAAATAAATAAATAAATAAATAAATAAAAAAAAAAAAATAAAAAAAAAATAACAACAAATAAATATAAATAAAAAAATAAACTAGCTTGGAGCAAAAAATAGCCTAATACTCCTTGCATTTTATACTGTTCATGAGACTTAATTAAAAAATAGGTTGCTCTACTTTATTGCAACCAAATTATTATTTTCAGCAGATAATTGCATTCAATCACTAAAAATATATCAAATACCTGTCCCAATTATAGTCCCATTTTACAGAGGGCTCGAAGTTTGTAGTCCAGGACATTTCCGCACATTTTTTCTCTGATTGAAAATAGTTGAATATACCAAGTACAACACCACTTCCAGCCACTGCATAAAGCCATTTTGCATTTTGTGCCAAAACCATTTTTGGCGAGCAAATAAATGACAAAAATACAAAACAAAAGCTGAAAATAACAAAATAGTATATTAGCAACAATTATACATAGTCATGAATCAATGTATGTATGGCTTACCGACAAGCACTTTGATTGAGTTCTAGGAAAATGTTCCTCACATAATGATAAGTTTGTTATAAAGATGAAAAAAATACATCTGTTTAATTTGTTTTAAAAAACTATGCAAATTAAAAATTTGAATATCTACTCACCTTTTACACAAGCTGGGTGTAGTGTCAAATACTTGTGCTTCATTCAGGTCTGCCCCCCCCCCCCGAATGAAGCACCAAGGGATAAAGCTTGTGTAAAGGAGGTCAAGAGGCACTTTGTCAACCTTTACACAAGCTCAATTTTTGAGTCATACATGTTCAAATAAACGTTTTGGGATTGAAAAGGAATTAAAAACATAATTAACTCTCGTGGGTCCCCTGGGGTCATATATGACCCCAATACAATTTCTGTTTGATATGTCTTGTTAATTAACTAAGCATTTTTTTAAATAGCCTTTTGTGATTTTTATTCTTTTATTTTTTATGCACAATAATGCTATTATTTTGTTTAATTTTTCCCAAATTGCATTTTTTGCACACAAGAGCCTTGAGGTCACTTCCACCAAAATGCGGACCAAAAAGAGGACGTTGCAACTTTTGTCCAAGAGAATTGAACAGAAAATGTATCACAAAATGTCATAAGGGTTTGAAATCCACTTGTGAAAATCATTTGTCTCAGGTCTGTAACATTTGTAAATTAATCTACTGTAATTGTAAGCTTTGCACCAAAATTATTATTTTTAATGCATTACCTGAATGCATTATTGAATGCATTACCATTGATTGATTCTTTTTATTTTTATTTTATTACGTCCCTATTAACTTGTGAGAGCTCGCACAGAGTCGAAAACAGCCCCAGTGATTTTTGTTTCCATTTCTTGGAATTTCATAGCCAGATAAGGAAACCATCTTTTCGGTAGCTGTAATTGATTTATGTGAGGGTGTGGTTGGAATTTTCCTGAACTCTTTCCATTCTTACAAAAAAAGGGGGTCTTTTGCAAGCACTGGGGCCCTTTCGACCCTCGTTCGAGCGCTCGTGTGACGAATAACGGCGCGAGTTCTCGCGAGTTAATTATTAAAAAAAACTTCGAGCTGAGGCAGAACTAGAAGAGTATATTGGCAGCTTGATTATAACTGTATGAAGTATGGATAGTACCATGGGAGTGTCCCAATGGGAAGCCACAGTAGCACCCCCCTTCAAATCTTTATATTTGTCAATTTTTTCTGATTATCCAACAATTTTGGAGACAGCAGTGCAACCCTGTTTAACTTTTTTATAAACCCTAAGTCTTCCTATTAGATAGTTGTGCAGGGCCAGATCCCAAAATTTTTTTCGAGGTATGGTATTGCTTCACACTGATAGCTAAAACAAACTTAGCACGCTAGTGAGTTGAAAGCATAGTGCAGCTCAACTAGTAAAATGAAGAAAAAAAAAAGCCTGGGTAATATGCTGAAAGTTACCAGCCTCAGCTGGGGCTCAAGCAGAATCTACTAAGGCGAAGCCTACCCAAGCCTTAACATACGATGCATGAGATAAGCTGTGCTAGTTGACTTTTGCTGGTGTGGTAAATTTATTTCAGTTTTCAGTGTGAAGGTAATCTTGAAAGGATCATTTGCTTCCAGCACATTTAAGGTTATTCCAGATAGATGATTTTTGATAGTACTTTGCTGTATTTGGATGGCAAAAACAATGCTCTAATTTTATAAGAGTTTAAAATTCGTACCCATATAATAATAAGCATAAATATACCTTGCAGTATCATAATAAAAATGTGAGAATGAAAACAAATTGTTTGACAAATTAATAAAAATAAGTGATCAATTTAATGATGATAAGTATTCATTCGATCAGTGAGCAAAAAACGACCATTAGTAATAGAAACCAAATGTAGCAGCTTCGGAATTTTCAATTTATTTCTACAGATCATATGTAAATGCTTGAATAAATTATGTCACATTAGTAAAGGTTTAGGTTATTATTATATGAAAGTCTACGGTTTTTATGTTAGTAACAGAATACTCTTTTTTCTCTCGAATTACTGGAACTAAGAATCGAGTGTACAATGTTACAAAATGCTCTTGATCGATCAGAATAAAAAGATCACATTTTGAGTGAACCATTAAAATTTGCTAGAGGTTATGTTTGTTCATAAAACTTTTAAACAATACCAGTTTAAAACAAAAAAAACGGTTGTCAATTCACACTGCAGAAAATCTGTCACGGGCAGAAACTTTGTACCCAATCAAATCGCTTACTGTCGGCCTATCGGTGCTGTATTTAGACATCAACTTCTTAAGCAGACAGCATTATCAATTTGTAGCTAACATGAACCGAGTTCGAATAGGACAACCGGCTGCAAGCAGAAACGGGGTTGCCGTGAAGCTGCAAGTTTGGCTTCGTACTCGCCCAAGGGTTTCATTTCTAAGAAATAGTCACAAACGGTGTGGTGTAACGGTGAGCGTGAACAAGAGCAGGAGAGGTCTTAAGCTCTACACGAATGCGATAATGCGTGATGTTTGTAATTCGTTCGAATTAAAAAAGTAACCTCTGAAAAACGATTAGTGTTCCAATGTAATGATACTCTTAAGGTTTTAAAACAACGAAAACTGTATTTGTATTTAATTGATTCAAAGGAAAGGAAGAAATAAAAATAGTAGGTGAATGAATACTAACTAGTAAATAAATTCAGTTTTTGTTTTATTATTAAGTTTACCATTAGGAAGATTTTTAAGTACAACAATATTTCGTTCTTGATATCAAAGCTAAAAAAAAAACTGTTATTTATTTTTTTAAATCTAGATTTCAATCTATCCTAAATGTTTCACAGTTAAACAAAAAATAAAATTAAAATATGAGTAGGAAGAAATTTGAAAGAGTAATTAATGCAATAGTATCCACTCAATAATGTGATCACTTCCAGAGAAAGTGATTTTCATAAATTAACGACTGACTATTCAGAAAAAATTTCTAAATTAAGTTTTTAAAAAATATTTAAAAAACACATTTTGAGTTTAAAAATAGAACGAACAAACTCTTATATTATTTTTATGTGTGTAATAGTGGCATAATATTATCCTGTTACAATTTTGTAAATTTAATTCATGTGAATCAACTACAAGGCTCCAATATCAGTTTGTTTTTGTGTAAATATCTAGTAAGTTTTTGATTAATGTAGAAGTTGCAGTGATACTTTGATCAGTTTTCCTGGACTCAAAAACTCTCAAAATATAAGATATAATACAGATTTTTTGTTAAAAAAATCTAACAGACGAAAGTGTTGTCTGGTAATTAAAAAAAAAAAACATTTCCATTTTAGAAACCTGATAACATTAAGCAATGTGATAATTATACAAATGAATAAACTCTGGACCAAGTGAGTATGAAAAATATAAACCGTGATCACATTAAAAGGAAACTACTGTATCAGAAGCATATAGAAGGTTCAAACAAGGTAACCTTTCTCCCCCTCCCCTTCCAAAAAAAAAAGTGGGGAGGCCAAGAGCATCATGGCATTTCAGTCGCTCAGCGGGCACTTATGGTTCAAAGATCAATTTGTATAAAGTTGAGAACTGAAATTATTTTAAGAAGTGGTAATTTTCATTTTCAATCAGACGTATGTAAAAATATTCAGCAATTAATTAAGTGTTGGGGGGGGGGAGGATGTAATTTAAGGTATTATACATTTTGAACACATAGGAATGACAAAGAACTGTATCTATTATTTTATATTTATTTCTCTGCATTATACATCATACAAAAATTTTCAACAATGTTTACACATCAAAACAATCTCCATATATTATTTCTCTAAGCCGAATCCTATACCCGGTCGAAACTCGCTCATTTCTTTATCGAATTGCAAGAAAATTTATGATTTTGAAGCTTATCCCGCGGGCTATTGACGAAAATTAGACCCACCCTCTAAAAAATGTCGGTTTGTTTTTTATTCGAACTTCAATTTTTGGGCACAAAATTGACTCTATCTAGCGAAATAATTGTCGTATCGTCTCCATTTTTATTTCATTCGAAAGATTAAAAAAAATGCGTTCTTTAGAACGTTTCTCCGCTAGCGCCGCGTAACGAGAATCTCGAAAATCCACGTTTAAGCGACTTATAAGCGATTGAAGTTTGAAAAAGTTAAATTTTTTGCTCAACTGTCAAAATCGTTACATTGTTGTTCAAATCAATTTTTAACCGACTTCAACTAAGGAGGAGGTTATACAATTCGTCGGAGAAATTTTTTTTTTTTTGTATGTTATAAGATTACTCGAAGATGCCTGGACCGATTTCAGAAATTCTTTTTTTGTTAGAAAGGTCTTTCTTTCCGATTGGTCCCATCCTCTCGTGGTCCGGATTCGATAACGGGAACCTGCAGAAATCTTTCGAAAAAGAAATTGGGATCACAGTAATCGTAATAATGACCATTTCATTATTCCCATTCATTCCCCCTCCTGACGTCGTCCAGAGCGGACGCGTCGAAACCTCGCTCCTCTTTCTCGGGACCGGTTCTACCGGCCCAGCGAGCCCCTCTCCAACCCCCTGTGCGGGCCGAGTGTGACTCTCAGCGGTAAGGCTTAGGTCTTGCCGGGCTGACGAGCGCGCTAGGCTGAGAGCAGGGGTGTCCCTGGCGTGAAGTGCCTTTTTCAAGGCATTATTACTGATCGCCCCCCCTGCCAACCTCACGATTTAGACGGGATTATTAGGCCGTTCCGTCCGGCCATACGATTGCCCAGCAAGCCTTCCTACGCAATTGACGGTAATTTCCGAGGTCGTTCCGTCAGGCCTCACGGCGCACCCGGCAATGGAAGACATGGCGGCGTCCACTCTGGAGATGAGACCAGCAAGCCCCTGACCCTCGAGACAGACAGAATGCCGACTACTACTGACAATAAGGTGAGTGATTTTCATGATTATGAGTACCATCTCTCTTCCAAGCAATTTGAGTACTTTTCTCTTAAACTTAAAGAACCCCTCCCCTACTCTGAACTAATTGAAATTCATGAAAAGATTGGAATCATGCTTGACGAGTATGAGAAAGAAATACCCGTAGCTACACCTGAGGTGATCCGGGTTTTAATGAAGGACTACTTTATGGCCTCGCGCCTCTCTCACGAGTCCTTAGCTAAAATTAACGAGGCTAATGAGAAAGCCCTAAAAAATGAGTTAGAAACTAAATACACGAGACTCTTAAAAGAGCAGGGAGATAAATACGATAACGAAATAGCCCGTATCCTAGCTAACATCAACGACTTAAAAACCACGTTCAATAGAAGGCAGTTTGATGATGCACAAGAGATTAATTCTCTGAATTCCAAAATTAGGGAACTCAAGAAATACAAAAATTCAAATAAAAGGGGTAACAATAACTCCCCACCGCAAAGAATTGAGAACTATCATGTTGAGGTGCATAAGGAAATACCTCTCAACAACTCGTTCAGTGTCCTTAATTGCGAGCAAGAACGCTCCATCAAACGTCACAGAGCTGAACCAAATGTTCCGGCCTTTCCCCCCCTGCAGGGAGAGTCTACCCCCCAAGACAATGATATGGAGATCCAAACTGATGAACAGCCGAGTGACCTGCCAGCCAATACGGCAAACTCAAATGATTCCCCCCAGGTCCCCAGCGCTAATAAGGCCATTTTTGCCGGCGCGAGTATCTTCGACTCGGAGGTCGAAGGGCCCGAATTGCATAGCTCCAACGAGCAAAATCTTAGCTCCCAGGTGAATCTAAAAACCAACGAAAGGGAAATAAAAGATGCCGCACCAGCGACCACTACAAGGGCTGGTCCAACCCCCAACTGCTCCCAGACTGTCTCTCCGAACAACGGAATTGGGCAATCCGCCTCGGCAGTCGAAAATAGCATGCCAAGTAATTCCGCCCAAGGCGGCGATATTAATGAGCAGCCAGATGATAGGTCCCAAGCTCAGAGAGCTGAGGACGCTAACCAATTCCAGACTCAAAAGCTGAGGAAATACCCTAAGCCCCCCCCCATCCTGGTTTCTGAAATTAAAGATTCCATAGAATTCGCTAAAAAGATTAACGAAGCTGCCGGCACAAAAGTGTCTTTAAAGTTCAACGGGCAGAAACACCAAGTTATAACGCCTGACTCAGATGTTTACAGAAAAGTGGTGGACTTTTGTACCATAAATAACATCCCACACCACACTTTCCCCCTAAATGAGGAAAGAAACCTCAAATTAGTTATCCGTGGCCTCGCCACCGACACTCCGGTCGAGTACGTCACGAAGGAGATTATTAACGAGGGCTATGCCCCGATTCGTGTAACCCAAATGAAAGGTAAGGGAAACCGCCCCCTCCCACTCTTCCTTGTGTACCTCCACCGCACGCAACATAACGAGAAATTTTACAATCTCACCAATCTTGGATACTTCAGGGTGACTGTGGAACCCCTCAAAATCAAGACTGCTCCACAGCAATGCTACAGGTGCCAGTCTTACTACCACTCAAGTGACTTTTGCACCAATGCCCCCCGTTGCCTCAAGTGCGGTGAAGGGCACGAAACTAAAACTTGCAAAAAATCCCCCGACCTCCCGGCCAAGTGTGCGCTTTGCCAAGGGCCGCACACGGCCAACTACAGGGGCTGCCCCAAGAGGCCGAAAGACAGAATTATAAAGTCCCCCAATGACCAAGGGCAGAATAAATTCATCAACGACCAGCCAAAAACTACGGTCACGCATCCCTCCAACCCTCCAAGGGGTCCCAGCGCTGCTCCCAAGGGTGCTAGGCAATCTTATGCATCCATCGCCAAATCCAAAGACATCTCCACAATAGTGGAAGAAGTCAACAAGGTCCCCATTATTCTTGATGGAGTTGCTAGCAACATTCAAGCGCTCCTCTTGCAACTACAAACCCTCAGCTCCGCATTTCGCCATGAGTAAGCCCCTTTCCCTGGCCTCCTGGAATGCGAACGGCCTCGCCCACAAAATGGGCGAGGTCACTTCTTTTGCTGCTGAGTTCTCTCCTGACATCTTTTGTGTGCAGGAGACACACTTCAAGGGAGACGAAAGAATCTGGCTCCCAAACTATAAAATCTACCGCAAAGACCGCAATGCCAGGGGCGGCGGTACTCTAATTTTCATTAAGACCCATATCCCCCACTATGAAATTCGCATTGATACAGAGGAGCTCGAAAATTGCTCGATTGTTGCTACCATCAAGAACGAGGACCTTGTAATTACCTCGGCATACCTCCCCCCCACTAAAGTTTTCCTCCCAGAGGACTTCAATAAAATTCTCAGGCTTAAGCATAAGGCGATTGTCTTGGGTGACCTGAACGCCAAACACTCCTTGTGGAGCAACGGGAGGGCCAATTCAAACGGCAAAAAGCTTTTTGACTATTTTATGGAGAACAACTTGAACCTCTACTACCCTGACTCCCCCACCCACTTCTCGGAAATGATAAACACTACGCTGGACTTGGCCATCTCTAAAAATATCCTAAGCAACTTCAAAATCACCTCGCTCACGGAGCTCAACTCCGATCACAATCCTATCTGGCTGGAGTTGAGCTTCGGAGCTGAGATTCCCAGAGCCACCAGCACTTCAATCACGACCCACTGGGAGCACTTCACGATGTACGTGGACCAGCACGTAAAGGGTAACCCCAGGGTTAGCAGCACGACGGACATTGAAAGAGAAATTCAGCAGTTGACCCAAGTAATACAAAATGCGGCCGAAAGGTCGAAAATCACCAAAATCATCAACTGCCCCCCCTTAGGCTCCCGAGTGAAATCACGTCACTCATAAAGCAAAAGAACTACGCCAAAAAGATTTGGCAAGTTAATAAAGACCCGAATCTTAGGGCTGAAATCAACAGGCTGCAAGCCCTCATCAAAAAGAAAGTCAAAACCCACAAAAATGAGAGATTCATAGAAAAACTGGAACAGATAAATGAAGACACGCGAGGTATATACAGAATGGCCAAAGCACTCTCGAATAGGAAAGCGGAGATGCCCCCCATCCATGCTGCTATCGGTCGCATGGTCTTCTCCGTGGATGACAAGGCGGAAGCCATAGCCGACTCGCTCGAAAACCAATTTCAGCTTAACGCACATGCGTACAACGAAGAGGTTATTCGCACCGTCAATAGAACAGTGACTGAGTACTTCGACCGTAACATGTCCACTGTCACTCCACCCCCCCTCTACGCCCCGTTCCATATCATGCTCATTATTATGGGACTAAAGGTCAGGAAGGCCCCCGGTGATGACGGGATCACGGCCCTGCATCTAAAACATCTCCCCCTTAAAGCTATTACCAACCTGACCAAGTTAATTAATGCAATTTTTCGTTTCGGATACTTCCCAATGTGCTGGAAAAATGCCATAGTTGTCCCTATACTCAAGAAGGACTCTGACTCCACCTTCCCTCAAAATTATAGACCCATCAGCCTTCTCAGAATTCTGGCAAAAATCACTGAGAAATTAATTAAAGTCCAACTTGAGTCCCATGCGGCACGGCACAAAATAATTCCCGATTTCCAATTCGGCTTCCGGAGTAAACACTCCTGCACCCACCAACTCCTGCGAATAACCAACTAGATCACCGAAGCTAGGGCCAACGAGCGAGCGACTATTGGAATCTACTTCGACATTGAGAAGGCCTTCGACCGTGTGTGGCACGGAGGGCTGCTCCATAAACTGATTCAACTCAAATTCCCGGATCATCTGATCCACATTATTTCTCACTTCCTGGCAAACAGGACTTTCCAAGTAAAAGTTGGGAACGCACTCTCGAGTGGAAAGCCAATAAAGGCAGGGGTCCCCCAGGGAAGTGCGATCAGCCCTCTCCTTTATTGTCTTTTTACTCACGACTTCCCCACCTCCGAGCACACTATGAGCAGCCTTTTCGCCGATGACACGGCAGTGCTCGCCATCCATCCCAGCGCCAAGTTCGCCCGTTTCCATCTACAAAAGCATGTAGAGGTGATCAGCAACTATTTCAAAGATTGGCGAATTGCCATAAATGCCGCCAAAACCAAGCTGGTGATTCATTCGATTAAGCAAAAGGCCAAGCAGCCTAGAACAATTACCCTCAACAAAGACAATATCAGCTACTCCCAGGAGGTAACCTACCTAGGGGTTACATTCGATAAGTTCTCCAATTTCGGGAGACATGTTAACAAATTACACAAGCGAGCCAAGAAGAAAGCGGCTCTGCTCAGGTGTCTCGCATATAGGAGAAGGGAGCTGACTTTGAGAAACAAAGTTAGGCTGTACAAAACAATCATACGGCCCACTATGGACTACGCTATCCCTATTTGGGGGCATGCGGCCAAATCTAACATGGCCAAACTACAATCCCTTGAAAACAACTATCTAAGGGAAATAACTGGGAACCTCTGGTACGTAAGAAACGACACGCTACATAACGACTTACGAGTCAGTTAACTTGCTCCCCACATTAGGAAATTAGCCAAAACTTTCTTCAGTAATATCGCCTCTCACCCTAACAAGCTGGTCAGACAGCAAAAAAGGTATATTAAAAGAAACCCTAACTCGACATTCCCGTCCGACACTCGGACAATTGCACTGGGCTTTGCCACGGGACGTCAAATCTCACGTCCTCGCCGCCGCAACGCCGGTTGGCAGCGCCGGCTCTTCCCCCCTAGCGCGGGAGTAGCCGTTCATACCCCCCCCCCCGCTCGCTCCGAGCGAGGACTTTCTCTTCCTCTCCCCCCGCACTAGGGGGCCAGTTTCATTTCTCGGCAGGCTTCCTCCGAGTTGTAAATTTGTATATAGTCTTCTCCTTACTGTTTTATTCATCTCTCATGTCCCCCGTATGGGGTGTTGTACAGTGTAAATATGTAAATAGTTGTGTGGCCCTGGAACGACCCTTTTTTTTTTTTCTCTCCTCCTCTCACACCTTGAATCTATCTCTCACTTTTCTCTCCTGATGGTACTCATTGTCATGTTAATCACTCATCTAGGGAAAAGGGCCTACGGCCCGCCCGAATTTAAATACAATAGTAGTAGTAGTGAAATTGCGTCTTTTTGGAGCGTCCTTCGTGGGGTGAGGCCGGAAACCGGGGCATGATCTGTCCATGGCAACATGCTCTCCTGAGCAGTTTGTACACTTAGCTGGGGCGTCGGCCGGTTTAGTGCATCTTCGGCTATCATGTGCTCCTGCACATTTGTAGCATCTGGGCGGGAGGGCGCAGCAGTGGGCCGTGTGATTGAAGCCCTGGCAATTATAACATTGCGTGAGCTGATATCTCCTTCTTCGCTGGGGCTCAACTTGTACGCAGAAGTAATCCATCCTTTGTAGGTTAAAGATATTTCTTGCTTCTGGAGTATTGTTCAGAATTTCACAGAGGGTAGGCTACAGTCCTACGGCAAGAAGGAGAAACTTCAAAAGACAGTATACTTAGGACTTTGACCTAACCTGTGAAGTTCCAGCGTCAGAAACACTTGTTGCTCAATAATACAGTCTGTGTGAACCTCCTTTGACGTTTCAATGCTGGAAATGATCGCAGCACCATCAAGAGGTACTTGTACTGCAATTGCAGCGTTCAGCGCTACCTGTTGGCGTATTTTGTAACTAATTTTTCAAAATTCTGCACATGATTTTTGCGTCTTTCGCAATAAATGTACCGTTTATTTCATTCCAAAGTCGTCATTTGTTTTCGAGATATGCCTCTGTTGGACAATCTGCATTTTGGCATTAAAATTGAACAAGAATGAAAACAATAATTTTCGGTTTTGAAAAACGACCTCAGTATTTTTTTCTGGTTGCTCCAATCCCAAGTAACACTGAAACGCAACCTTTACGTTTCATTACGTTACAATTGGTTGACAGATCGTTACTGTTTTCCAGGCAACGTGATAACACGCTATTTTGAAGATTCGTCACAAAAGCAAAATTTTGAAACGCAACATTTCGTGGCAAATTAATTATACTTGAAACGTTGACAAACATGCTGAAAGATAACGCAACATCACGTTGCTTATCGTTGTTTGCTACATCCACTGCTCAACTAGTCGCTTTTGGCGGGAATGATTGCATTCTTCATTGTCGAGTCTCTGCTGTTGTGTTGTGCGTGATCGGTATTCATTTTGTAATTTTGCTCAATTAGTCAATTAGATTCAAATAAAGGTTATGTATTCTGCATTACTTTTTTTTTGTGAAGATTTTTCTTTCTGGTTAGTATTCGTTGTCTTTAGTTCTAAAAACATGCTTTTCTTATTTTAGTACTTTGGAAATTTGTCGATAAAGATCACCTTGATCGGTTTGAATAAAGATGATTTTTTTTTGACAAAAACAATTGAATAAAATCATTCAATTATATAATTTTTACTAGCAAAAATACCCGGCGTTGCCTGGGTCAGTAATAATATTGAGAATCAATTTATATACTTACCTTTGTTTCTTTTTTCCTGAACTGAAGGAACTAAAAACTTGCCGCTTTGACGATTCTTAAAATGTCGCTAAATTTTTGGGTAAACTGTTTTGGGACACCTAGGATAATTTTGCTCCCCTCCTTACTTTATGAAAATACATTAAGTATTATTATGTCACTAATTTTTGTCAGAGAAATAGTCGTCAAATGCTGATATACTATTGCGGACTATAAAATGACGTTAAAAGTTTTTGTCTTAATGATTTCGAAATTAATAGGAAACATTTAGCAATTATTTGTGCAAAAATGCAAATTAATGGTAATTTTAGTTTTGTTTAAGGGTTTTATTAATTTAGTATGTGGATTACTTTACTTTTTGACATACTTTTAAAAAGGTTTTTAATGCATACATATGGAATCGGAAAACAAAAGAAAAGAAAAAACTCAACTTTTCAAATATGGGAGTATTATATCGATGATTAAGATTTTGCCGCAGTCGATAAATATCAGACAATAATCGTTTTATTTTGGTTACGTCGTGTAAAAAGTAAAGTATTATTACGTAGTCTTTGGCACAAAAACTGGTGTCAGTTGAAAAAATCGCCGAGAATCTCAGTTACTAAACTCTTGCACCAAATTTGGCAAAATTCCTGTTCAATCGGATACTAAGAAACTGCCCTATAATAAGTACCCCGAGAAAGTGACAAATTAACGCAAACAAATTTAAAAAATGCATTTAAGTTGTATTTAAAGCTCCATCAAATTGGAAAATAATGAACCTAATCTATTTATTAGTTGCCAATCTCTTCTAGTGGTTACGTTATCGATACTCTAAAACACATATTTACAAAACTCGAGAAAATAATTAACGTAGTGAACAATCTTCTAATAAAGGAATACAATTTATTCTACAAAATAATATTTGCACGTCTCAAAGCAACTTAAAACTAAGACTACAAAATGTTTTATAAGTAAAAATCATGATAAGCTCATTAGAGAGCGGGCGCGAGAGCGTTTCCAATGTCTATGTAAAAGCCTGGATATTAAATATGAAGCTGAAAAAAAATTACATTTTGATTTGACTTGAGAAAAGCCTTGAAAATTTAATGCGAAAAGCGGAAATGATACACGCAATTCTAGCTATCGACAGGGAGTTGAGATGATACACTAAATACTGAATTAGTTTGTTGAAAGCCTTCGCGGATTTATGCGAAAAATGTACCTTAAATTGGAATGAAAAAAGCGCTACCAATCGAACTTTTTCGAATATCGTTATAAATTATAGCCTATGTGTTATTCTGATGTATAAGCTACATTATGGTAAAAGTTTCATGAAAATCCGTTCAGTAGTTTTTGCGTGAAAGAGGAACAAACATCCATCCATCCAAACATCCAAACTTTCACATCTCCATATATTATTTCTCTAAGCCGAATCCTATACCCGGTCGAAACTCGCTCATTTCTTTATCGAATTGCAAGAAAATTTATGATTTTGAAGCTTATCCCGCGGGCTATTGACGAAAATTAGACCCACCCTCTAAAAAGTGTCGGTTCGTTTTTTATTCGAACTTCAATTTTTGGGCACAAAATTGACTCTATCTAGCGAAATAATTGTCGTATCGTCTCCATTTTGATTTCATTCGAAAGATTAAAAAAAATGCGTTCTTTAGAACGTTTCTCCGCTAGCGCCGCGTAACGAGAATCTCGAAAATCCACGTTTAAGCGACTTATAAGCGATTGAAGTTTGAAAAAGTTAAATTTTTTGCTCAACTGTCAAAATCGTTACATTGTTGTTCAAATCAATTTTAAATGCGACATTTCAAGCCAAGGCTTAGCTCGGTAAACCTTTGTTGTAACTTTTATTGTTTCAAAATACTATGGTAGTTTTGCGATAACGTTAGTATTTAGTTTAGTAGTAGCCTTGGGTATATTTGATTTTAATATAGGGTATCACTTTTGTAGTAGTTGTAAAAGTGAACGTGTCTTTGATCTCTTTGAAAAGTTGTCAGAACGACGGCAGTAGATGGCGATGTTGTGCAAATG
Source organism: Uloborus plumipes (assembly GCA_038373865.1). Classification (NCBI taxonomy): domain Eukaryota; kingdom Metazoa; phylum Arthropoda; class Arachnida; order Araneae; family Uloboridae; genus Uloborus; species Uloborus plumipes. The sequence continues at coordinate 23,074 of JAXGGA010010959.1, forward strand.
AAGCCAATAAAAATTGTCGTATTAAATTTTAAGTTTAGAGTTTTTTTTTTTTTTTTTTTTTTTGCGGAATTCCGCACGGGTCACCTAGTTTATAATAGTATTAAGATTTAAAATGTTTGTAAATCTTTGATCTTGATGAATCGGTGAAAAGTCGAATGCTGCTGCAACGTCATGAAGCGTTGCAAATAAAGGTTGATATAACGTTAAAAATGTCATTGATGTAGCGTTTCAGTATCGTTGACAAACCGTGACAAGCAACTGTTCTGCAACCGTTGCATTACCGAAATGCAACTTGACAAATTATCGCTCTTTTTACGTTACAAGTAACGTTATGTCAACTCTTCGGGAAAACGTGATGTAATGGGATTATGCTACTTGGGATGCTATGAAATGACATTGTAAATAACAAAAGCAATAAAACTTTACGATTGCGAATAAAAAAAAAATCTGCATCAATTCGGGGTTTGAAATTTCACTGATTTTGCCTCTCACTCCACGCATTAGAGTTCCTTAAAAGTTTTCTTGTCAGTTCTAGGAAAAGAACCTAAAAGTGTTCTACCGACTGAGTTTTTTATACTAATGCAGACAACATTCATACAATGTTAATAACCTAAGTCAAAATTAATGCTTGGATATTTCATCTAATACACCCCATCCACCCAGAATTAAAAAAAAAAAAAAAATTCCGCCCTTAAAATCTTTAATATCTGTGCCATTAAACCTGCCCCTGCCCCTATTTGTAATCTAATCACACAACAATAAAATTTGGAGAAAAAACCGAAACCCTAAGAAACCGAATAAAAAAGTAAAAGAGTGGGGAAAAAAATCAACATTTAAAATAGTTCAGAGGAGTTGAGGGAAAAGGATTTTAACCATTGAGGATTTTCCGAAATGCATCAAAACGTTTTTTCTAACTGAAAAGGAAAAAACAAAATCAAACCTAATGTTACTACAATTTCAGATGTATGTCCGACTGGACAACACCGTTCTCCTCATTTGAATGAAACAGAATTTGGTATTTTCATCACGTATTAGTTGAATTGGCCCTCCTCTATTATTCACGCATCGGTCGTTGACTTTGCCCTCTATTTTTACGTCGGTCAGTTAGAGGACTCGACGATCGCCCAAAGTCAACAGCGAAAGTCAAACAAGTAGTTCATCGATTTTGCGGAACACTTTCGTGCTGCCCTCTACCGAGCAAAAATATTACTTCAACGATTCTCATCCTTTTTAGTACCAAATTGAATCGGCAGTTTGAAGAAGGGAACAAATCCAAAAAGTAGTTTTTCGGGAAATCGAAAAAAACCTTCTAAAATACTGAATTATTATTTTTTTTTTCTGATTCATTTGTAGCATTATCTACCTTTAAAGTAATTGGATGTATTTTACATTTTGAGTTTATCTATTGTATGTAAGGATTTACAGGCCATCAAAGTCGTTGGATTTGTTCCCTTCTTCAAACTAATGCGATGGTATAGGGATTTTCAAGTAAAACAGCTTACAGGTATGATGTTTGTTTGAAAAAGTCCTTTGTTAATGAAAGATTATTGTAAAAATATTTAAAAAAATTGATTAGGACAACAAAATAATCAACAAATATGTTTATTAAAAATGGACGACATATTTGCGAACTTTCACTAAGAAATTTCAAAACTGAATTTTTTATCAAAACAAAATAGGTAGGTTATGATAGAATTTGTTATCCAACCAAATGACAAAGATTCACGGCATCAGTGCTGCTTAATTAGTTGGAAGAAGGGAACAAAGACCTGACTTGTTCCTTTCTTCCACCAACTCACAGATTTAAATGCTGCATCAATCAATGTTGGAGGTTGATTTTTGTTCTTTTCTTCTCACTAACATGTGTATCTACAGTAGGAGATATACAATCACGAAAAAACCCAATTTTGAAATTTTGGTCTTCGTTCCCTTTTTCAAACTGCCGATTCAATTGGACATAACACTTCTTCAGGTATTATGATGTGTGTTACGAAATAAATATGGAGTTATTGCAACACTTAAAAAGCTTCATTTTTAACAAGGAAGGATTTTATAAGGATGTTATTGATCGACTCATAGACCGGGGGCTGAAGGGGGTTGAGTGTACAAAAAATGAGGAACGCATTCTGTTACAGGAATTTGCTTGGAAAAAGCTCATTAGATTAACAATATGGATCTTGCCGGGCAGATATTTGGTCCAATTTTTTTCAAAGCCCCTCCTAACGGTCATAAGGAAAATCGATGGATTGCATACTAAAAAGTCATTTTATTGATGATTTTCGGCATAATTTTAGTTAATTTGAATGGTGAAAGTGAGGTTGGGTTGTTTTTAATTAAATAATAAAAAGAATATATTTTTTAAATTAATTAGTTAATGCTAATTCTAAAGTGGTGGTATTATATGCCAGAAGATATTGGAGCTTGAAGAACTGGTGGTTGATGCTATAATTGGGAAAAGAAGATTTGAGCATATCTGATAAAAAGAGAAATTTTGCTCCAAAATAAAAATACACATAAAAAATAGCCTGAGAAGGAATTCTAGGATATTAAATTGTTTATTACAACGTGATCGTATATAACATACATACATTGCGCGTTGACATATATGGCCAAATAAGATTAAGTGAGCTCATTAAGAAAACATTAAAATGTAGCTGATCAGCTAAATATAAAAGTTAAAATCAGATTAAACATTATAATTCTGGCACACCAATGCCATAAGATGAACATTGAGCAGATATTTAGTCACGTGGCAGTTCAACACCGTTCTCTTATAAGGCGTCCGAAATATCTATATATATAAAATCAAAGTTTGATGACGTCACGGGTTCGAGTCAAACGCTCTCCTGGAAAATTTACGCAACGTACGATTATGAAAATTGGTACAAAATTATTCCACACACTGATAATGTGCAAGACGTAGCCGAAATTTTTAAATTCGCCCTAGATTTTTTAAAAATTTATTTAAAACTTATATTCACAACGTATCGCTCCTTTTTCTTTTGCACTCCAAAAGGGTTTTCTTTGTGATTGAAGTGAAATCAATTGCCAACTTCTGGCATGTGCCATGTGCGTTTATTTACAGTTTTCAAAGTAAGTGTCATTCGCTTTATTTCGTTCATTCCGCTCTGATTTATTTTCTTCTTTTGCTGGATTACTTTTTTTAATTTCCTGACATTTACTTTATTTTTGGGGCAATAACTTTTCTTCTCTTTTACTTAATTTGGCGGATTATTTATTTACAAAAATTCTTCAATTCGTATTAGCACTATAGTATTAGTACGTTTTCCAGTATTTGGTAAGTAGTTGATAACAATGTTTATCAATTTTCCTCCAGGGTTTTTCTTTCAAAATTTTCAATTTACTTTCTAAAATTCTTTTGTGGTGGTTTACATACATTTATCACACATGAAAATATTTACTTTTTGAAATTTCTACTATGCCACGCATTGCATTATTTCTCATGGTATGTTCTTTTTGCTCCTAATTTCATACATACATAGCCCTTAATTGCATCTAACAAAGTTGTTTAAATTAAATGTTTCAAAAGTTACAAAATGTTTGCTTTTGCTACTAAGTTCCTATCAGTTGCATGAGAAATGCCTCCTCTACCTAAAGGGAGGCGATGTTTGCGTAGTCGTAATTTACATCAACGAGAACTTTGGCAGCAAAGAATAAACCAAGAAACATCCTTACAGAGAAAAATAAGACTTGAGCATAAAAGAATTACACGTCAAACAAAACGATTACTCCAGATTGGTGGCACTGCTACAGTCGCTAGCACTTCTGATGTAATTAATAGCATAGCTGCTGTGGTTAGTACCCCCACTACACTTAATGCTACAGTTAATATAGTGAATGGCGAAATAAATGCTCGGCAAACAACACGATTGCTTACGATTGGAGGCACATCTGCCGCAGTCCATAGCACATCTGATGTAATTGGTGGCATATCTGCTATAGTTAGCAGGAAATACTGTATTTAATGGCACGCATGCTTTTCAGTGCAGTCTTATAGTTTGGGATGAATGCACTATGTCACGTAAGTTTGCATTTGAAGCTCTTGATCGTACACTACAAGACTTTCGTTGCAATAATAGCATTATGGGTGGTATAACTTTATTACTGGCTGGTGATTTTCGCCAAACTCTACCAGTTATTCAGCGTGGAACAAGAGCTGATGAAATGCATGCATGTATTAAATCTTCTTACATTTGGAATGGAATTAAAAGATTAAAATTGAAAACACATATGAGAGTTTATTTAACAGGGAATTCTAATGCGCAGTCATTTGCTGATGATTTACTTCAACTTGGAAATGAAGCCTTGGAGGCAGAAAATCAAGGTGGAATTATTTCTCTTTATAGAATTGGAACTGCTGTTGCCTCACGACAGGATCTTTTGGGAGCTGTGTTTCCAAACATAGTAAGGCATTATATGGAAGAGAACTGGTTGTGTCAAAGAGCTATTCTTGCTCCAAAAAATGATGCTGTCGATGTTACAAATAAGCAGCTGCTATCTCGATTACCTGGTTCTTCTCAAATCTACAAATCAGTTGACACAGTTTGTAACATTGATGAAGCAGATAATTACCCAACAGAGTTTTTAAATTCTTTAGAAATTTCAGGAGTTCCATCTCTCATTTTGGAATTAAAAGTTGGAGCACCAATTATGCTACTAAGAAATTTAGATCCTTCTTCACTCTGTAATGGTACAAGACTTACTGTTAAAAAATGTCACAGAATATCATTGAAGCCACTATTATTACTGGATGTGCGAAAGGAAAGGAAGTTTTATTCCTCGAATTCCAATTATTCCATCTGATGTTCCTTTTGAATTCAAACAATTGCAATTTCCTATTCGTTTAAGTTTTGCCATCAGCATTAATAAATCCCGAGGGCAATCTTTAAAAGTAGTAGGTCTCGATCTGGAAAGTCCATGTTTTTCACATGGACAGTTGTCAGTTGGCTGCTCAAGAGTGGGAAGTAAAAATAATCTGTATATTTTTGCTCCTGGAGGGAAGACAGTTAATGTCGTTTAACCTGAGGCCCTTCAAGCATAAGAATCTAAAGCATTTAAATTTCTTCTTTTGTGTATTTATTTATTAACATTTTGCCTAACAGGTTTTAACTAAGACTATGAAGCAGTGTTCATTCCTTTAACATTTCCAAAAATTAGAAAACATTTAATTTCAACTCGGCTTCTACCCACTAAAAAAAAGATATTGCAAAAAAACTCTCATCGAAATTAATTTTTAAAATTGGAAGGAGGTCATAATGTTAAGTTTGTTTTTTTATTTGTTTTGCCACTTACCTATGTCTCTCTGACTGTAAATTGCAATTTTAAAACAAAGTTATTTTGCTACATTAAGATCAATATTCAAGTTATGTTTCTGTCAAGATATGTCGCTAAATCTACGCATGGACAAAAAACATTTCAGGAGAAAATATCCTACAATCTTATTCAGAAAAGTACAGTCATATTTTTATAATGTATCGCCGCTTTCCTGTAGCTGTTCTGACACTGAATTTTGCTTATATCTACTGATGTTTAATTTGTTCAACATACATAATGAGTATTCTTCTTTTGGACGTCAGTAGCTCCACTCAGTTTTCTTTATTGAAAAACATTTTCCCCTGCAGCTATCATTCCAAGCTCTCTTTGCATCATTAAAATCAATTTTCAATGCCAAGATGTGTCTATATGCTTAACCGTAAACATGTCTGAAACAATTGTTGAAAGAAATATCGTACTTTCTGAAAAATTATGAAAAATCGCATTTTTGTGGCACAAACTTATTGATTTTGTGTCATGTAATACTCCTACTTCTTCTTCTTATCTGCCAACTGGTCTGACGTAGTCAGACCAGCTCAAATAAACCATTGACCCTGAGGAAGTCCGCAACCAGCAGAGGAGACGAGTAAATATCCTCTCTGGAAATTCCGAGACAGTCCAAAATGTGTTTGGGGGAAGCTCGGTGCTGGTGGCATTTGGTACACTGGGGAAAGGTTTTCTCGCCATCTGTGTATTTTAAGGTTATGATATGGCCAGAAAATCTTGCTCCGAAATCCACTTTAACACATAAAAGTGGGAAAAGGCGAAGAGTCAAGCAATTAGATGTTTTTTTTTTTTTTGAACCATCTCGCAACTCACCTGCTTGTTATCTGACTATCTTATTTGCTTTTTTTTTACTGATGCTTAATTTGCGCAACTGCGGTAAGTATACTTTTGGATATCAATAGCTTTTGTGAACTTTCTTTGTTTAAAATTATTTTCCCTTGAAGTTTTTGTCCCCGACTTTTTACTTTCTTCTATATCTAATATATAGAAGAAAGTATTGGTTTCGTGAAAATTTTCGAATGTCGAATTTTGATGGATTTGCACGTTTTGAGGTGCGCTGAGTCCATTTCGACCATTTTTGGAAAATGTCTGTCTGTGTGTGTGTGTGTGTGTGTGTGTGTGTGTGTGTGTCTGTCTGTGTGTGAGTCTGTATGTGTGTGACCAGTTTTTGTGGCCGCGCTAGAGCAAAAACTACTGCATGAAATCGAACAAAAATTTTTGCACATATGTACCACCATGTGAACTGGTGCACCTGACTTTGTTTAGCGAATTCCTCCAAGGGGGGTGGAGCAATCGCACGTGTTCTGCGCGGGAGTGAGTGCTATATCTCAGGAAGTAACCGGCGGAATCAAACGAAAATTGGTCCATAGGTAGACCCTACTGAGTACAGGTGCTGATTCAATTTGTTTGTCAATATCTTCAAGGGGGGTGGAGCAATCGCACGTGTTCTGCGCGGGGGTGATTGCTATATCTCAGGAAGTAACCGGCCGAATCAAACGAAAATTGGTCCATAGGTAGACCCTATTGAGTACAGGTGCTGATTCAATTTGTGTGTCAATATCTCAAAGGGGGGTGGAGCAATCAAAAGTGCTTATTTTGTCATTGCACCTACTGTATCTCGGGAAATATTGCTGCGATTTGAATGAAATTTGGAATAACACTAACTCAATATGGAAGCAAGCATCGATAAAATTTTGTCGCCAATCTCCTCAGGGGGAGGATGGGGTGATCTTTGCACTTAGTCAACAATGCGAAAAATTAATTCATTAAAAAATCGCTTTCACGCTATTTAATTATCAAAACAGCTGAAAACTTTCAATGATTTGAAATTTTTAACTGTTGCCAATTTCTTTTTACTAACAAATAAAATGTTTGCAATTTATCTAAACAAGGCTTTTGCAATGATTTCCAATTTCGCTCGTTGATTCTGAATTTGCAGGGTTATTACGATAATTGGGAAATTGTAACTGTCTCCAATTACTCGGGCGAGTACGTATTTTATTTTGTAACCGGAATTCATAAGATAGATATAGAAGAAAGTTTCGTGACGGCCACGACAGCTAGTTTGTAATGTAAAACAAATTTTTCCAGTTATATTTCTGCCAAGATTTATATCTCCCCCTCAATTTAAAAACCAAATTGTGTTATCTAATGATGCAACTAAAAAGTGTTTTTCAAGTATTTCGCTGTTGCCCAGCGAATATATGCGAAACCCATGGAATGTTTGATGTAGGCATGAGCATACACATTAGGGTGGGCCGAAAATGACTTTTATTTTTTTTTTCGATGACGAGGTATGCGGAAAAGGTGCCATTGGGGGCACAAAGCACTCACAAAAAATTTGAAATTTTTTGCACAATTTCTTTATCTGCCGCAATCGCCTTGAAGTTTCGAAAAAATGCTAATTTTTGGTGTTTTTCGTAAAATTTGTCAAAAATTTTTTGTAAATATTTTCAGTGAAAGGTGTAACTTAAAAGGTACTATTAGGGACACTAAGTTCACATAAAAAATTGGAATTATTTTGCTCCATTTCTTGCTCAGCCATAAACGCTTGGGGGTTTCAGAAAAATTGCTAAAATTGGATATTACAGCAAAATTTGTGAAATTTAAAAAAAAATAATTTTCGGTAATGGGTAGAGCAAAAAAGGCTCACTATTATCATTAAATCAATATTAAAATTGAATCGTAAATGATATTTATTTAATTTGTCACAAATACAGGGAAAATTCGGATTTTTTTTTTTTACTGATCCAATTTATTTATTAATTTTTAAGCTTTATAAAAATTCCTTTCAAGTGTTGAGAGACAATTTAGGAGTCTGAAATAAGAAGTAGTTTATCAAATAATCTGCATTTTTATTTTTAAAATTCGTTAGAGTTACAAATTAGTTGTTTATTACTATTGAATAAAAAAAATGTGTTAACTGAAAGTGCTTCACAGTTCTCAGCTTATTGCGCATCGAAATATGTTACAAAATAATCCAGAACTCAACGCGAGGAGGTGGCTGCACGAGTTCTACCAGCCCTCCACCTAAAAATATTATATTCACGTTGTTTTGCATTCTTCATGCAACAAAGTCCTTCTTCGAATTAAACGTTGACATTTTTATCCTGGATTGTATCTTTGCTCTGACGAAGGTATCTCTGTCCTCATGGCCACATACGTGCATTGCCGCTTCTGTCACTACTTTAATTGTTCTTACCACAGCTTGCGTGTGACTTGGAAAGCGGACTGAAGCTTCATCTAAAACCAAGTTTGATTCTATGTTTCTCTCAATCTCTTCGAATGAAAGATTCTTTGTAATTAGAGGCTTACTAAGATCTGTTGAGAGCCATTTGATGCAGTCGTAGTACTCAGTAGCCATAAAGTTCAGTTTTAGAACCTTAAACTGTCTCAGTCTCCTGATCTCTTTCTTCTTTGAAAGGCGGCATTGTTTAATCCTCTTCCATGCCAATATTCTGGTTTCTTTGTTTCCGTCTGTCGCCATTGCAAATAGTATATTCTCAGGATGGCTATAGTATGCATTTCTTTGAACCATCGAATGCACTATCGTTAAGTCATCAGAGAGGAAGTTCGAGAGTAGAACTATTTTCCACAAATTGTCTCGGTCCATCTGCTCACCTTGGTAACTTCCTCACTGGGAACCATACTCTGCGCATAAACTCGTACTACGCCATTCTACTCTTATGGCTACTGAGTACTACGACTGCAAAAACTGGCTCTCAACAGATCTTAGTAAGCCTCCAATTACAAATAGTAGTATACGAGTAGTACGAGTTTATGCGCAGAGTATGGTTCTCAGTGAGGAAGTTACCAGGGTGAGCAGATGGACCGAGACATTTGCGGAAAATAGTTCTACTCTCAAACTTCCTCTCTGATGACTTAACGATAATGCATTCGGTGGTTCAAAGAAATGCATACTATAGCCATCCTGAGAATATACTATTAGCAATGGCGACAGACGAAAACAAAGAAATCAGAATATTGGCATGGAAAAGGAATAAACAATGCCGCCTTTCAAAGAAGAAAGAGATCAGGAGACTGAGACAGTTTAAGGTTCTAAAACTAAACTTTATGGCTACTGAGTACTACTACTGGATCAACTGGCTCTCAACCGATCTTAGTGAGCCTCCAATTACAAAGAATCTTTCATTCGAAGAGATTGAGAGAAACATAGAATCAGGCTTGGTTTTAGATGAAGCTTCAGTCCGCTTTCCAGGGCACACGCAATCTGTGGAAAGAACAATTAAAGTAGTGACAGAAGCGGCAATGCACGTATGTGGCCATGAGGACAGAGATACCTTCGTCAGAGCAAAGATACAATCCAGGATAAAAATGTCAACGTTTAACTCGAAGAAGGACTTTGTTGCATGAAGAATGTAAAACAACATGAATATAATATTTTTAGATGGAGGGCTGGTAGAACTCGTGCAGCCACCTCCTCGCGTTGAGTTCTAGATTATTTTGCAGGATATTTGGATGCACAATAAGCTGAGAACTGTGAAGCACTTTCAATTAACACATTTTTTTTATTCAATAGTAATAAATAACTAATTTGTAACTCTAACGAATTTTAAAAATAAAAAAGCAGATTATTTGATAAACTACTTCTTATTTCAGACTCTTAAATTGTCGCTCAACACTTGGAAGGAATTTTTATAAAACTTAAAAAATTATAAATAAATTGGATCAGTAAAAAAAAAAAAAATCCGAATTTTCCCCGTATTTGTGCCAAATTAAATAAATGTCATTTACAATTCAATTTTAATGTTGATTTAATGATAATAGTGAGCCTTTTTTGCTCTCCCCAGTACCGAAAATAATTTTTTTAAAAAATTGCACAAATTTTGCTGTAATATCCAATTTTAGCAATTTTTCTGAAACCCCCAAGCGTTTATGGCTGATCAAGAAATGGAGAAAAATAATTCAAATTTTTTATGTGAACTTAGTGCCCCTAATAGTACCTTTTAAGTTACACCTATCACTGAAAATATTAAAAAAAAAATTTTGACAAATTTTACGAAAAACGTCAAAAATTAGCATTTTTTCGAAACTTCAAGGCGATTGCGGCAGATCAAGAAATTGTGCAAAAAAAATCAAATTTTTTGTGAGTGCTTTGTGCCCCCAATAGCATTTTTTCCGCATACCTCATCATCGAAAAAAAAATAAAAGTCATTTTCGGCCCACCCTAATACACATGTACAAATTAGTGTTATTTTAGTCTCCACTATCCAGAGTCATTCTAATCAGAAATTGCTTAACTAAAAGCCCATGTTCTTAATTATTCAGCTGCTGACAGAATTTGCAAGAATCTACGGGTACGAAGCATTTTAAATTTGTTTAAATTTCATGAAATATCCATCTTTTGACTCTGCTCCAACCCACTACAAGAGTTTTGGCAAAAATCTTTCACTCCGAAAAACAATTTTAGTACGGAAGGGGGAGCGGGAAATTGAAATTAAGTTTGTTTTTTTTCAACATCTCGACACTTAATTGACATTGTTCTGCCATTTTCATTTTTGCTTATAATATACTAACTAATGTTTAGTTTGTGAAACTGAATTTAGTTTACTTCTTTTGGACGTCAATAGCTCCACTTAATTTTCTTTGTTGAAAAACATTTTCCCCTGCAGATTTTGTTCCAAACTCTCCAACAATTAAATCAATTTTCAAATTTTATTTCTGCCGAGATGTGTTAATTTTCTGAAGCCATTACATGTCGAAAACAATTTTCGAAGAAAATATCATACTTTCTAAAAAAACTGAGTAATCGCCTTTTGTGGCACAAACTTATGGATTTTGTATCATGTAATACTCCTACCAAACAGTCTCAGTCAAGTATTCTGGTGCTGCCCAGCAGATATGCTAAACCCACTGAAAGTTTGAAGAAACACATAAGAATCGACAAGTACAAATGGGTGTTATTTTTATCTCCATAGCTCAGAAACATTGAAATCAAGAATTGCTTAACCAAAAATCGCTACTCTCAAAAAATCAGCTGCTGAGCTAACTATTAGCCAAATCCAGCACGAGTTTACAGAAACTCGCTAGAATTTACAGCTACAAAACCGTAGTAACTACGTCTACAGTTCAAGAAATATCAATTTTTGACTCTGCTCTGACACACTACATGAGTTTTTTCAAAAAATCTTGCTCCGAAATCCACTTTAACACATAAAAGTGGGAAAGGGCAAAGAGTCAAGCAATTATAAGTTTTTTTTTTTTTTTTGAAGCATCTCGCCACTTACCTGTTTGTTATCTGACTATCTTATTTGCTCCTTTGTACTGATGCTTAATTTGCGCAGCTGCGGTAAGTATACTGTTGGATATCAATAGCTTTTGTTAACTTTCTTTGTTCAAATTTATTTTCCCTTGCAGGTTTTGTCTCCCACTTTTTTGTAATGTAAAGAAAATTTTTCCAATTATATTTCTGCCAAGATGTGTTTATATCCCCTCCCCCTCCATTTGAAAACCAAATTGTGTCTAAGAAATCGCCTTTTTGTGCCAAACTTATGGATTTTGTGTTATGTAATACTCCTACCAAAAAAGCCTGTCAAGTATTCTGGTGCTGCCCAGTAGATATGCTAAACCCACTGAAAGTTTGAAGAAACACATAAGAATCGACAAGTACAAATGGGTGGTTTTTTTATCTCCATGGTTCAAAATCATTGAAATCAAGAATTGCTTAACCAAAGGTCGCTACTCACAAATAATCAGTTGCTGATGGAACTATTCACTATTTTCATCTCCAGTTAAAGGAAAGTACATGAATCAGTAATGACTTTGTTTGCATTTCAAGAAAGATCAATTGTTGACTCTGTTCCAGCCAACCGTAGTTTTTACCAAAAATCTTGCTCCAAAATCCATTTTCATACAGAGGGGGGGGGGGCATGAAATGTGTGCAAAGTTTGCATTTATAAAAAAAAAAGCAATTTTCGACACTGCTTCAGCGGATTAGAAGAGCTTTGGGAAAAATCTTTCACCCAAATCCATTTAACAACAGGGAAGGGGGGGGGGGGGGCTAAAAACCTGTCACTGTTGTCTGTACTTTGAGTTTGCTTACATCCACATTTAATTTGTGTAAATGAAGTAAACATCATTCTTTTGACTGCCAATAGATCCACATACTTTTCTTTATTGGAAAATATTTCTCTTGCACTACTTATCTGTCATTGTTTTTTGTCTTTAAACTTTTCTCATACTACTGGTGTTTAATTTGCAAATGAAGTATTGCAATCAAGTGAAGTATTTGCAGTGAATCTTTTGCAGACTGACAGCTTCACATAAGTTTCTTTATTCAAAAATGTTTTCCCCTGCTGGTTTTAATTCAAATTCCTTTGCAACATTAAGATGAATTTTAACCATTTTGCAAAAAAAGAAAAAAATAACTTTTAATCTTTAAACTTATGACAATTCTCATCTTCAATTTCACAACTTTTAGATTTTGTCATGCTATATTCTTAACTAATGAGTCTCATTACATATCCCGCAGCTGCACATCAGATGTGCAAAACCCCCTGATAGAGTAAAGAAATGCAATTGACAAGTACAAATCTGTTATTTTTGTGTTTATGGATTTGCATGATTCAAGTCAAGAATTGCTCTGACAAAAGGAAACTATTTTCAAATAATCATCAGGAGCTTACAGAAACTCCTTAGAATCTAGAGCTACGAAGCCATCTTAACTTTGTGTACATATCAAGAAATAGTAATTTTTGACTGTTTCAATTCTCTAAAATAGTTATTGTGAAGAGTCTTGCTCCCAAAACCATTTTAATTCAGGTCAGGGTGGTCATTCAATAAAATTTATTTTTTAAAACATTTTGCCACTCATTTGTTGTTGTTCTCTGACTTTAATTTTTACTCATATCTACTTATGTTTAATTTGTGAAAATGCAGTTAGTGTATTTATTCTGCACGTCAATAACTCCACTTATTTTTTTTTAATTAAAAATCATTATTCCAGCAGTTTTTAATCACAATTATTTTGCACCATTTAGCTGTACAGCTGGTTCTGTGTTTAACAATGCTTTATTTAACGACTATCTCTATTTAAAGACTTGGTCCCAGACATTCCACTGTAAAGTTTTTCAAAATTTCTATTAAAACATATTTTCTACTTAAGGGCAATTTTTTTCGTCCCTTGAGAGTGGTTAAATAGAGAACCAACTTTTTTTAATTATGTTTCTGTCAAGATGTGTCGCTCAAGCGATACATATCGCTAACCAACGTACAAGAAAATGTCATATTGTTTCAAAAGTTATGAAAATGCTCATCTACATGTCACAGCGTACGGATTTTTTCCAGTAATACTCCAATTTAAAAGCCTCATATAAGTATTCTGCTGCTGCCAAGCAGATATGCTAAACTCATTGAAAGTTAAAAGAACCACATACGAACAAACAAGTACAAACAGTGTTCCATGAAATTTCCATGACTCACCATTGTTCAAGTCATGACTTGATCTCAAATGTTCAGCCGTGGATTTAACGCTATGCCAAATTCATGAAGAGTTTATGTAAACTACTACTATCAAGTAGTATTAACATAGTTTAACTGTCAAGAAATATCAATTTTTAACTCAGCTTCAAGCCACTGAAAAAGTTTATTGCCAGAAAACTGGCGCACAAATCCAAGGCAAATGTCTTTGATTTTTCTAATAAACAATGGTAACATTACATCTAAATTTAACATTATATTTGCTGTACTTATTTTTGAAATTCGTTAATTATGAATACAGCGATAGCAGCGAAAATCCTTTAAATTTTACCTCGTGCGAAGCCGTGGCGGGTAACGCTAGTTAAATATAAAACAAAAATACCTTATTGTCCATGCTCATCACAAATGTCGCATACAAGTAGATCCATCACCGCAAAAGGTTCAGTATTTTTAGAGCGGATGCATTTCGATATGAGTTTCCTTATGCTCCGACCATCACGGAGGAATGCATTATTGTGCACTAAAATGCAGATCTTCGGCATTTCCGCCCACTATACCACACTTACACGATCATAGCGAAAAAACAAGTCGATAGCCTCCTTTGCTGGCTCTCCAAAGAAACGTGAACTTTTCCCTTCTAAAACACACCAAGACTCAGAGCTGATTCATCGACTACCATCAGTAGCTCCCGAACACATACAAGTGCCCGGGAGCCACAAAACACACCACTATACACAACTACATGAGAGTGAGTAAGCCAAAAGTTGAAACATACGGTCTCGCCGGTTAACTGATAGGTTGCAGTTATACAGGAGCAACCGCCGCGTAGAGCAAGCGGAGAAAAAGTCCTTGCGTAATGAAGAGGAGCGCTCTGGAGGTAGGAGACTCTTGGAGGATGCATGTAGGGAAAGTGAGAAATGATCGCTAGAGTTCTAGCAGTTAAAATTATACAAGAGAAAACAGCGAATTGAAACAGAACACGTGCAAGCAAGACAAACAATTACTAATTTTTATTTTGACAACTATTATTGATACATTTACGTAATGATATACAACATCTTCCTGACTTTTTATAGCTGCAAGCCGTCGTTCAACGATTTGACATACATTTGCAAGGTTGAACTAAAGACTCTGGTAGAGACGGCTCAGTCATTTGCTGCAGACGTACTCGTGTGTCATCATTTCGCTTTTCATGTCCAAATAACCATAAATCAGTAGATTGTAACTGAGTTTTATGAGAATTTCTCCAAATAAATATTTGTACTGTAACCCTTAACAAATACATAGCATCTGACGTGCATAGAACTTTCATTAAATTAAAGCAAAAACCTATGCTTTGAGAAATCAGTGAATCTCGGAGTTCATCAGCTCTTAGTTTTTCCTTGAAACAGCTTGATTGAGCGGTTCAATGTTGAACGAAAAATTGTTCAAATCGAAAATGTAGATACGGGAATGAAGTATCCTTGAAAAGATCTTTCGAACAAAAAAAAGTTTGTTCAAATCGGATTGTTCACTCAAAAGTTAGCATCGCGGGCCAAGGTGGTTTGAACGGTTCAAAGTTGAACCAAAAATTGTCCAAATCGAAAAATCAAATATGGGAATGAGCTGCACTCGATGAGATCTTTCGAACAAAAAAAAATTTATTCCATTCGGACGGTTCACTCAAAAGTTATTGTTGGAGAAAGGTTGCTTAAAAGGTTCAATGTTGAACCAAAAGTGTTCAAATTGAAAATTTATATACGGTAATAAAGTATCCTTACCGAGATGCTTCAAACAAAAAAAAGTTAGTTTAAATCGGACTGTTCATTCAAAAGTTATTAGGGGTGACAGCTTGATTGAGCGGTTCAATGTTGAACGAAAAATTGTTCAAATCGGAAATGTAAATACGGGAATGAAGTACCCTTGAAAAGTTCTTTCCAACAAAAAAAAGTTTGTTCAAATCGGACTGTTCATTAAAAAGTTAGTATCGCGGGACCGGTTTTTTGAACGGCTCAAAGTTGAACCAAAAATTGTTCAAATCGAAAAATCAAATATGGGAATGAGCTGTACTCGCCGAGATCTTTCCAACAAAAAAAAGTTTGTCAAAATCGGAATGTTCATTCAAAAGTTATTAGGGGGGGACAGACAGACCGACCGACGACCGACCGACCGACCGACACACAAATTCCCCATCTCAATACCCTACTTTCAAATTTTTAATTTTTCGATATTCATTTTACCTTTTTATTTTTTTAACTTGGCGATATTTTTTGGACTTGGCGATATTTTTTTAACTTGGCGATATTTTTTGGACTTGGCGATATTTTTTAGATACATTAAGCTACTTTTAATACTTTTTTCGTCTTTCTTTTATTTTTAATGGGAAAGTAGGCTAAAAATTACATAATTTTAAGTTATTTGACAAAAGATGATAATTGCAAAGCTTCCTTTACAAGCACTCAAAATAAATAACAGCTTGTTTTGTTTATGTGCACTATTCTTCAAAATATGCACAAGTAAAGGAAGACTGCGAAATGTACATTTGTGGAGTATTCGATGACCGCTACCAACAGTTTCGAACCACAAGGGACTTTATTTTATGAAGTACTTGAATTAAAATCAAACCATTTAGAAGCTGATTCGAAAAATATTTGTCACATATTCTACGCACCTACGCAGTAATCTTATATTATTACCCCCGGCGTTGGTACAGATGTATCCATTTTGGCAATTTACTGCTGGAAAGAAACAGCAAATATTGGTTGTTTAGGTCTGTTGACCGACGGTTTTCGGACAAATAAGTTTCCTCTAGGGTGCTATTTAGCTGCTGAATCCCTTGGTGAAGGCATGTGCAAAATTTTGCCACCATTACATGCTGTAAGTGGTTATGGTACTACCAACAGATTTGACAATAAAGTGCAATTTTTAGCCTACTTTCCCGTTAAGAATAAAAGAAAGACGAAAAAAGTATTAAAAGTAGCTTAATGCATCTAAAAATATCGCCAAGTCCAAAAAATATCGCCAAGTTAAAAAAATATCGCCAAGTCCGAAAAATATCGCCAAGTTAAAAAAATAAAAAGGTAAAATGAATATCGAAAAATTAAAAATTTGAAAGTAGGGTATTGAGATGGGGAATTTGTGCGTCGGTCGGTCGGTCGTCGGTCTGTCGGTCGTCTGTCTGTCCCCCCCTAATAACTTTTGAATGAACATTCCGATTTGGACAAACTTTTTTTTGTTGGAAAGATCTCGGCGAGTACAGCTCATTCCCATATCTGATTTTTCGATTTGAACAATTTTTGGTTCAACTTTGAACCGTTCAAACAACCTGTCCCGCGATGCTAACTTTTGAATGAACAGTCCGATTTGAACAAACTTTTTTTTGTTCGAAAGATCTTTTCAAGGATACTTCATTCCCGTATCTACATTTTCGATTTGAACAATGTTTCGTTCAACATTGAACCGTTCAAACAAGCTGTCACCCCTAATAACTTTTGAATGAACAGTCCGATTTAAACAAACTTTTTTTTGTTCGAAGCATCTCGGCAAGGATACTTTATTACCGTATTTAAATTTTCAATTTGAACATTTTTGGTTCAACATTGAACCGTTCAGGCAACCTTTCCCCACCTAATAACTTTTGAGTGAACCGTCCGAATTGAATAAACTTTTTTTTGTTCGAAAGATCTCGGCGAGTACAGCTCATTCCCATATTTGATTTTTCGATTTGAACAATTTTTGGTTCAACTTTGAACCGTTCAAACAACCTATCCCGCGATGCTAACTTTTGAGTGAACAATCCGATTTGAACAAACTTTTTTTCGTTCGAAATATCTCATCAAGAATACTTCATTCCCGTATCTACATTTCCGATTTGAACAATTTTTCGTTCAACATTGAACCTTTTAAGCAACCTTTCCCCACCTAATAACTTTTGAGTGAACCGTCCGAATGGAATAAACTTTTTTTTGTTTGAAAGATCTCGGAGAGACTTTCCCATACATTCCCATATTTCGCTTTTTGATTCAAACCATTTTTCGTTCAATAGTGAACCGTTCAGAAAAAAAAATTTACATTAGCGTCTACGGGGAATTTAAGTTGAATGTTGATCCTGAACTTAAAGTCGGATTTCCTTCAAACTAACTTTGTAAGAAAATGGTTTTGATAAATAATGTTTGTAAAGTACTTTTCTAAGTAATCTTCTGTGAGGACTCTGATTCCGACTCCGACTCCGCGAACATGGCGGAAATGCAGGCTCAGAAAAAAAAATGACTGAACGTGCAGACGATTTTTTGTTTATTTATTCATTTGTTTTATTTTATTTATTATTATTATTATTATTTATTATTATTTTTTTTTTTTGCAGACGATTTTTTTTGTAACAAAAATTTTTCATTCACGAGAACATTTTATTCTTTATTTATATTTAACAACTGGCAACGGATTAAAAGTGAAATTCCGGACATTTTATTAACGGACGATTTTTTTTTTTTTTTTTTCTTTCTTTGATAAAATGTGTTTTGATGATCTTTGTACTTTTATTTATTTATTTTTTAATTATTATTATTATTATTATTATTTATTTTTTTTTTTTGAAAACGATGGAGGATTTTTTCTACGGAGGAACTATAACAGTTACACTCTTTAAAAGGTGTGACAAAACTTTACTTATTCGTTAATTACTTTTTACGTGTCTATTTCATCTGATGAGAGGGGCATATTTTGCTTTTCGAAATCAGCTCTAAGTGCTAAAAAGGTATGTTTGACATAATGTTCAGTCTCAGATAATCAAGAGAATAATGATCAGATGCGAGAATGCCGATGTCGATGTACGGGAAAGTAGGCTCGTTTAGTTCTTGACAGAACTTCTTGTTGAAAACTGAGACTGAGTCCTTTGGTCAAACAGCTCGTTCATCTATGGGAAACCTAGATCAAAATGAAGAGTAATTAAAACAGTTATAAATCGCTTGCACCTATCTTTTTTCAAGGAAAAACTAAGAGCTGATGAACTCCGAGATTGACTGATTTCTCAAAGCATAGGTTTTCGCTTTAATTTAATGAAAGTTATATGCACGTCAGATACTATGTATTTTTAAAGGGCTACAGTACAACTATTTATTTGGAGAAATTTTCATAAAACTCAGTTGCAACCTATTATGCTTATTTGGACATGAAAAGCGAAATGATGACATACGAGTACGTCTGCAGCATATGACTGAGCCGTATCTGCCAGTCTTTAGTTGAACCTTGCAAATGTATGTCAAATCGTTGAACGATGGCTTGCAGCTATAAAAAGTCAGGATGATGTTGTATATCATTACGTAAATGTATCAATAATAGTTCTTAAAATAAAAATTAGTAATTGCTTGTATTTGCTTGCACATATTCTGTTTCAATTCGCTGTTTTCTCTTGTATAATTTTAATTAATTAATTTAAAAAATATATTTTATTATTTAATTAAAGACAACCCACCATCACTTCCACTATTCGAATTAACTAAAATTATGACAAAAGTCATTAAGAGCAAGAATCTGAGAAACTGTCACGCCTAGCATTATGAGGTGATTCATGACCTCTCAGATTTTCTCCCAAAAATTACCAAATGTTTATTATCTTATTGAAAGACCAAATCCAGAATGTTTTGCTCTAAAGTTGAGTTGTTTAGTTTTTATGGACCCCTAAAGTTGAAGGTGCGGCATCAAAAATTAAGCGGATTTTCAAGACATGGAAATTGCTGTGAGCCAAAACTCTTACCAGGAACTGTTTAACTCCAATTTTCTTTTTATATATGGAATATAGAAGGTTGAAACTTTACAAAATGAATGTTAAATTTGTGGTAAGTTGTTGCCGTAAGGTTAGTGAAGGCCCTCAAAACAAGGCATTTTTGACGTTTTTTAGCGTTTTTGAGGTCCAAAAACAGCTTGTACATTTCAGTTGGCACGGCAAAAGTAGTGTCGTTTGAAAGACCAGTGTAAGAACTTTAAAATAATGTATAAATAACCGAGGAAAGTTCAACGTGCTTTTAGTTGCGTAAGGCCGAAATATGAAAAATGTCATATTTTACCGATATTCAAACGGTCATAACTTCCTCTGCCAACAACATATTGAAATATTTTTTTTGCCAATGTCATACTCTATTCTTTGTCTTAACAGAACAGTTGAGTCCTTTGAGGCGAAATGTGAAAAATTTTTTTACAAAAATTGCACAGGAAAAAATACATTTTTTGTAAAAAAAATTTTTACATTTCGCCTCAAAGGACTCAACTGTTCTGTTAAGACAAAGAATAGAGCATGACATTGGCAAAAAAAAATATTTCAATATGTTGTTGGCAGAGGAAGTTATGACCGTTTGAATATCGGTAAAATATGACATTTTTCATATTTCGGCCTTACGCAACTAAAAGCACGTTGAACTTTCCTCGGTTATTTATACATTATTTTAAAGTGCTTACACTGGTCTTTCAAACGACACTACTTTTGCCGTGCCAACTGAAATGTACAAGCTGTTTTTTGGACCTCAAAAACGCTATAAAACGTCAAAAATGCCTTGTTTTGAGGGCCTTCACTGACCTTACGGCAACAACTTACCACAAATTTAACGTTCATTTTGTAAAGTTTCAACCTTCTATATTCCATATACAAAAAGAAAATTGGAGTTAAACAGTTCCTGGTAAGGGTTTTGGCTCATAGCAACTTCCATGTCTTGAAAATTCGCTTAATCTTTGATGCCGCACCTTCAACTTTAGGGATCCATAAAAACTAAACAACTCAACTTTAGAGCAAAACATTCTGGATTTGGTCTTTGAATAAGATAATAAACATTTGGTAATTTTTGGAAAAAATCTGAGAGGTCATGAATCACAGGCGTGACACTCTCTCAGATTCTTGCTCTTAATAAAATGACTTTTTAGTATGCAATCCATCGATTTTCCTTATGACCTTTTGAAAAAAATTGTACCAAACATGATCCATATTGTTAATCTATGAGCTTTTCCCAACCAAAATCCTGTAACAGAATCCGGTCCTCATATTTTGCATACTCAACCCCCTCCAGCGCCTGGTCTATCACTTATGCATATGCGTATCTGTCAGCTTCACTGTAGCACCTGAACGTATGAACATATTTTGATACTTCTTTTTTTATAGCCTACTTTCCCGTTAAAAATAAAAGAAAGACGAAAAAAGTATTAAAAGTAGCTTAATGCATCGAAAAAATATCGCCAAGTCCAAAAAATATCACCAAGTTAAAAAAAATATCGCCAAGTCCAAAAAATATCGCCAAGTTAAAAAAATAAAGAGGTAAAATGAATATCGAAAAATTAAAAATTTGAAAGTAGGGTATTGAGATGGGGAATTTGTGTGTCGGTCGGTCTGTCGGTCGGTCGGTCTGTCTGTCCCCCCCTAATAACTTTTGAATGATCATTCCGATTTGGACAAACTTTTTTTTGTTGGAAAGATCTCGGCGAGTACAGCTCATTCCCATATTTGATTTTTTGATTTGAACAATTTTTGGTTCAACTTTGAGCCGTTCAAATAACCGGTCCCGCGATACTAACTTTTTAATGAACAGTCCGATTTGAACAAACTTTTTTTTGTTGGAAAGAACTTTTCAAGGATACTTCATTCCCGTATTTACATTTCCGATTTGAACAATTTTTCGTTCAACATTGAACCGCTCAAGCAAGCTGTCACCCCTACACTGTAAAAACTGAAAC
>JAXGGA010010960.1:0-44543 GCA_038373865.1 Uloborus plumipes
TAAAAAAATAACTACCCATCGGATTTTGTTGAAACTGGTCTCTAAACCTTCCCAGTACCAAAAGGAACAAACTGTGAAAGTTTCTGCCAAATCTCCCAGGTAGTTTCTGAGATCTTAGGGAACACACACACACACCAACATTCATTTTTATATATATAGAAAAAAGTTATCCTTTATACTTGAGATAGTTATTGGGAAAATTTAAAAAAAGATTAATCTGTTAATCAAATACCTTTTTTATCCTTTATACTTGAGATAGTTATTGGGAAAACTTCCATTATTGAGGGATCTCGGCGCGATTTAAAAGATCGCCAAATTTACGGTAGCAAGCAACTCCAACTATATGCCCGAGAGTTGAGTTGATACACTAAATACTCGATTGGATTGATGAAAGCCTTCGAAAATGGAGTCTTAAATTGAAATTATAAAGACAGAATCAGGTCCAAAATTGAAATAAAAAAATAACTACCCATCGGATTTTGTTGAAACTGGTCTCTAAACCTTCCCAGTACCAAAAGGAACAAACTGTGAAAGTTTCTGCCAAATCTCCCAGGTAGTTTCTGAGATCTTAGGGAACACACACACACACCAACATTCATTTTTATATATATAGATGATTGTATAAGGCAGTTAATGAAGTTGAAGTTTGTGCACTCAGTTTTTCCCTGTTTCAGCATTTAAGAGTTAAAAAGATGATGTTTAGGTCAATATCTGTTGCTAAACGTGCCACGTCCCGGGGGCACGTTTACGCAGTCTCATATTCTGACCCAGTTTCACTTACAGAACGACATTTTCATTATTTTGACGTCTAATTTACTTATGTTAGTTCTTTGAACATAATGTCTTACCATCGATAAAATAACGAACATTTATAATGGGTAGAACAGTCTATTAAAATTAAAGCCGAATAGGCATAAAGCCATAACTAAGATTTTAAGCTACTAGAAACGAATCTCTTACTCAATTAAAAGTTTAATGATGATTTGCAAAACTAAATAACCTCAAAATACGAAAAAGGTTTGACACAATACGGTGCAAAAAAGCTTCAAGGGCAGGTTTACGCAGTAAAAATTTGCTTAAACGTGCCCCGTCGCCTTGTTCAGATTTATTTTTAACGTGCGTCGAAATTTAATAGCATTTTTGTTCACATACACACATACGAATACCGTACTCAAACAAGGATAAAGTTCTGCTATATTTGCTTCATGTATTTGTCTATTGTTATCTAATCATTCTTAGTTCACAATAATCTTCTATAAGTTCAACACAAAATTTACTCAAGTTGGTAGAAAACATGTTATCCTCTCCAGATGCTATACCAAAGATCGACGGTAGCTAAAAAATTGTGAGAGTATTTGCTTGGAACCAGCATCAATTGGTCACGACTGGTGACACATCAATTATAACAGGTTTCGAAAAAAGAGCACTGCGTAAATGTGCCCCGTGAGTAAACGTGCCCCGGTCTACCCTACTGTTTTTTTTTTGACGGAAATCTTAATGGAAGTCCAGTTTACTAAAGATTTTCTATCATACTGCAAGTTTTTTTTACAGTGTAGTTTCATGTGGTGTTTCAGCAGTTAGGTGCGCTCCATGCATGTTTTTTCAACTGTCCGCAGCGAATCATAAATAAAATTTATAAATAAAATCATAAATAAAATCATAAATAAAATTTAGAAATAAAATCATAAATAAAATTTAGAAATAAAATCATTCATAAAATTTAGAAATAAAATCATAAATAAAATGTATATCTTATTACCTGCACAGGAACGTCATTTCAAGTGCTTTCGGGGGGGGGGAGGTCAAACGGTGTAAATACAATGCAATGTTCATCGGAAAACAACAAAAACCCCAATCACTGATATGTAAATACATTGATTTCTCATGGTCAGGGGGGGACAATGGATGCCCCCTCCCCCACCAAATGACGGGCATGTAGAAGCATATCTTATTTTTCTAGGATACAGAAATTGCATGTTATTAACCTGAAAATATCTCAAACCCTAGACATACTATAATTTTATTAATTATGAAGATGAAACGGTTGAGTTGAATGAATGTATAAAAGCAAACTAAATACTTTTAGAATGAGTAATGAAATTTCCATCTGTAAAACCATTTTAAAATTTTATGATATTCAACAACATAAATAATGAAAATATTTTGCAACACTAACAAAAACGTATTAGTTTAATTACTAAATGTATCAGGTTCCGATACAAATATCTTTCATTGAAGAATCTAAACTACATAAAGTGAAGACAATGGACAGAATATAATTAAGAACTTCGTTTTCGAAAGAAGAAGCCTTTTACTACAGCATTTGGATGCAAAATGGGCCCTTTACATCAAGAAGAAAGCAAAACTTTGTTAAATGAAGCTCATAAATAGTCGAGTGCTTGAAACCAACAATCCACGATGAAATATCAAGTCAATTCCAGGTCTTGACAAATTCTTGGAGCTGAGAGAAATAAAAGTCAAACGCCCTAGAACAGAAACCCATCAGGATCGTTCGGAAAAGAAGCTGGAGAAGATTTAGCTCCATCCTCTTTGAAACCTCGTGAAGAAGAGAACTATGATCATTTGGATGTGCACCAATCGCTTCGATTTTTGCTGCTGTTAGAGGGGCGTTTTTAGCCGCTCTGGAACAAATAGCGCATCAATCCTGACAACCATGAAGTATCACAATTTCAACGATTGTTACTGACGCGGAGCCCTGTAATGTTCGTTACAGAAGCTAATAGTAGTAATATGTTGCAACTGCATCCACAACCACCATGTCGGGAAGTTGACATTTTCTCTATTATTTCCCATATCTAAGTGTAGTATGTTCGGCAAGCTTTTCTAAAGCTTATACTCCTTTAAAAAAAAATAAATAGTTTTTATCATAGAAAACTTCACTTGACTTTTTTTTTTAAAGTGAATTTATACAGTTTTCCATAACCGGTCGGTAAGGCTGGACCCGTAACAGGAGGATCTAAGGTTTGGTGGCATTCGGTCGTAGATCATCCGTGTTCGCTAACGGTAACAGAAGCATGTTAAATATGTTCGTGTTCACAAAATCCTCCAAGTTCTCATTCCAAATAAATATATTTTGGTGTGCTGGATAAAAAGTTGCTCTTCTGCTGGTGTGTATCAAAAAAAAAAAAAAAAAAAAACAGAGCACCCTTTAGCCGCCCAGTCAATTACTTAAACCACGTGTAGTCCGACGTAAACTAGATTTGTGTTAGGAACATACATACAAACACCCACACACACATATATTCTCTGTTTTATTTATACGGATTTTATTACTAGTTATCAAACTTAAGTCTCAGTTTTAAGGTTTGTGCAGCATTCTTATTTAATCCTTGCTCCTTTTTTTTTCTTGCAAATGTCAAAAAAAAAAAATGTTGAGTCTTGCTTTCTTTAAAATCAATTATAGTTACCGATTAAGTTAAATTTTTTTACCAAATGATTTCAAATGAATTTTACTATTTTTGTGATGATTTTATTATTCTAATAAACTAATTACGCGACATATTTTTCAGCTGCATTTTAATGCGATAGGTACGCTGAACAAGTTTGCGTCCTTAAATGCTTCAGGTTACAAAACATTGCACTGACAAGGAGGTTCATTGCAACCCCCCCCCCTAACAAGTGTCTATTTTTTACTTTTTTCACTTTATTTTATTTTATTTTTTATTTATTTATCTATTCCTTTTATAACGTTCTTTAATTTACTTTTTGCACAACGGCACTTAGTCATTCCTATTACATAAATTTTTCTTCAATGTATAAAAACCTGAATAAAAATTTTTTTTTTCTTCATGAGAAATAAATAATGCTTTTTATTAGCACAAGAACACCGCACTGCAAAAACTGAACTGATGTTTTTACAGTATAATACTTGCCGGCCGAGGTTCCAATTTAAAACTGTAAAATGCACAGTAATAATCTGTTAAATTAGCAATTTTACAGTTTCTTACTGTAAAGTTTGAAATTTTGCAGTTTATTGCAGTAAAATGTAGCTGTATTATACTGTAAAAACAACAATATAATACTGGCAGCAGAGGTTCCAGTTTAAAACTAAAATGAACGACAATAAATTGCTAAATTAGCAATTTTAGTTCATGACTGTAAAATTAGCAATTTTTACAGTTTATTACCATAAAAATAGCTGTATTATACTGTAAAAACAACATTCATTTTTACAGGGCAGCAATGCCAAATTATTTAAAGGTGAAATCGTATTTATTTTAAATTTTTAACCTAACTCAAATAACGCCGCCTTACTGCGCCGGACATTTAAATTGTACTTCGCGCATGCCCCCTCCCATCTTTTCCCACACCTTCACCCACGTGAAAAACTCCCGAGTTTCCAAGGGAAGCTTCACAAGAAAACGGAGAGCCGAACCCTTGTAAAGATCGCGATCACCTCTGATGTGCTTTGTTGAGCGGATGGAACTGATTCGGTCACTTTCATCTCTATGATCTCCATCTATTTCTTCCTATTGGCTCTATCGCCAGGTAAAATAGAATCAGCTGTTATATTTATTTTTTTTAATACGCTTTTATTAGTTTCACTTATGGGTTTGTATGTAACTCTGAATAAAAGATAAAATTCACGTTCTTTACAAGCATAAAAGTAATAGGTTTATTACCTTTATTTTCCCCATTTTTTTATTCCCTTTACCTTGATTAGTTACTGATTATTTATTTTTTCATTGATTTTCTCAATAGTTTTTTATCTATCAATAGTTTTTAGTAAGTTAATTGCCTTCTGAAACTTGCTACTTAGAGCAAGTAATATGGTTAATGAATATTTCGTTTTAGTTAAAAGTTTTATTTGTCAGTTTACTATTTTACACTTATCTTTTAGAAAATAAAATTTCTTTTTAAATCCCTTTACCTTGATTAGCTACTAATTATTTAATTTTTCGTTGACTTTATCAATAGTTTTTTTATCTATGAATAGTTTCTAGTAAATGAATTGCCCTTTGAAACTTTAAGATTTTTAGTGATACCACAGCAGTGTTTCGCTTATGCAAACTCATTTAAACAGAAAAATGAAAATACTAAGATTCCATTTTGCATATTAGCTTAAATTTTAGATAGAATTCCACACTGCTGAAAATGCTATTTTTTTCACCTTATTTCTATCTATTCCTTTCTTATTAAAGTTTCCTCACTAGCATAATAAATTCTTAGCACTTCTCCCAAAACTACATTTTTAGTGCTCAGATAGAACCATTATGTCCCTAAGAAAAATCTCTTAATCAGTTCATCGAAAAGTTTTTTCAAGGTATACTGTATTCCTCATTATTTTATGTAATGTTATTACATCTATTTTTGTTTTTTTTTATCTTTTTTTTCCATCGGCTTTATACTTTCAATTTTAATACAAATCTTTCAAATATGTATTCCTCTCTCTTAGCATGTGTTCTTCCTC
Organism: Uloborus plumipes; assembly: GCA_038373865.1. Lineage (NCBI taxonomy): Eukaryota > Metazoa > Arthropoda > Arachnida > Araneae > Uloboridae > Uloborus > Uloborus plumipes. The sequence continues at coordinate 5,432 of JAXGGA010010960.1, forward strand.
TTTGTTAGGTTTTTTTTAACACGCTTTAAAGTTTTTTTATACTGTTCTCAAAACCTAACTAACATTTTTGAATTTGCTATAAATTTCACATTAAAATCATCACAGCACTTGGAAAAAAAATCATTGAAACATAAAAACCTGTCTTTAATTTCTTTTTCATCCATCATTCTCTTTCATGGTAATTTAATAACTTCATTTTTAATCAATCGTTTCTTCTGTTTTATTTGCTTATCATTTTATTAAGAGTTTTAAATTAAGTATTGAATTGACTAATTTTTTTCTTTTCTTTTTTTGTAATTGTGCTACAGATTATTAAATTTACTATAAAAGAAAATGAAAAAAAATGACACTTGTAAAAATACACCTTTGCAGCATCAAATTCAAAACCTTTTTATAAAATTTAATTTCATGAGATAAGCAGGACAAAAATGATGTCTCGATGGAATTTTAAGAGCATCAGCGACGTATTACGAATTTTGTACAGAAAAAAAAGTTTAATTAATGTTCGAAGATTTTTTTTCTTGTAAATAAAAAAAATATATTAATATTTTCTCGAAAATGCTCTCGAAGAAGTTAAAATTGAAACTTCAGGATCTTCGTTTAATACATAGGATTAAACCATCATTTTTCTTAATAAACATATATGATTTAGTAAGGATAAATGTATTTTTCATCACTTTTCATTAGATTTTTCTAAGCAGAAATGTGAATAAACCAAATTAAAAGTATTTAATTGATACTAAAAGACCAAGCTACAGAGATATGAAACAACGTAATGCAATCTTCTAAATTTAAAGTTTTATTATTTTCAATCAATCAATGAATTGCTTATTAATCTCATTCTAACCTCAGTTGGCTTTCTTTGATTTTTGACTGGGTGCCTTTGCGACCATCCCCTTCCACCAGCCCCTCCAGGTGTGGAACCACTGCTCCAATCCTGGCACTCCGCTCCTTCTCAATGGCGGTGGCGTTCAAGCTCTATACACACAGGTACACTTACATGCCAACACGCACCAATCGCACCGCGCAATTAAGAAAACCATAATATAAATACAAAGTGTCAAAGTTCAATTCATTTTTATAATAAATTTATTTATTGGTTATTTATTTATATTTGTCATTTATTAATTATTTTGTTTATTTTTTTCACAACTAAATCATACGAACTGGAATCGTGCTAGAGAGTTATGGAACAACATTTGTTCAAATTAAATACTGGACTTTTTGGTCTTTTTTACCATTAATGTAATTAAAAGAATTTAAGCCTTTTGAGTTTAACCCATTAATGCCTGACATTTTTTCCCTAAAGATGTTTTATATACTGGTTACAGACAGTGTTTAATGGACAGGAAAAATAATAAAAAATATTATGTAAAAAATATTTTTTTTATTGAGGAAAGAAAAATCGTCCCTTATAAGTTACGGTAGCCCCCAGAGGGTACATACTTTTTTTACTAAAACTTTTTTCTGCCTACGATATAATATTTAAAAAGATATTTTATAAGAAGAAATAAAATCAACAATGAACATAAACTGGGTAGCTGGGAATAACTTTGAAAACTTTGCTTTTTTTCTTGAGATTGTGAACGATGTGATTTTGGATAAAGATCATATTGAAACTGCTACAGAACACACTTTACAATGGTTATGCCCTGCAACCTGTTAATAACGCATTGAAACAATACCAAGGTACTAATTGAACACTATTATTTGGTTGAAATGTTCATTTTGGGGAAATTCAGACCCTTTTTTGGACCGTCCCAAAAAAAGGACGCTAGGCATTAATGGGTTAAAAAAATCGTTTCAAGCAGGGCTACGTATTAGTTACTAACTATTTACAGACCTAGCGCATTCCCCAAGACCGGCAAACAATATTTAATGTGGCACCACTATCACGAAGGCCACTGCCACGAGAATTTTTACGTCCAGTTTCATTACTAGATAAAGGCACCTGCTGTGCTCTATCAGATGCGAAACTGCACCAGGAATTTAATTTTGCCAAGAGATAGTCCATGCCAAACGATCCTCTACATGCCTTTGCTACAATCCTACATGTTTTTTCTGCAATCTTTTACATGCCGCAAAATCATACGACATGGGTGCTGTCAATTTTCTGTATCTTGAAAATCCACAGACGGAAGACTAGTTTGATCCTGCGTCTTTGGGAGTGAGAGGCCAACGTCTTAAATACCACATCACTCAGTCAGCAAAAAAAAAATGATACAATGTAAAGTCAATACCAAAGTATAAGAATACTAGCTGCGTGGCCCGGCGTTGCACGGGCTACCTCTGTATAAATGTACTATTCAACACAATACCCAATATAAAAATACCACGCACTTTTATTATGTGTTTAGATAAGTACCCATGTTGTACTAAACCATGACAAATCAAATTATTTATTTAGATTAATAACTATATGCAACTATTAAAAAAAAGTTACTCATTTGAAGCCAACGTATATATGTGCTACATAAGGAAAAAAACGTTAAACGAATAATTAAACACTACCCAATATAAAAATACTATGCAATTAAATTATGTGTTTAGTACCAATGATACAAAATAGTAAAAACGTTACAAAAATATAACGAATCATATTATTCACTTAGATTAGTAATTATCGTAAATCAGTAAAAAAAAAAGGGTTTGACTCATTTGAAACCTACTTACCTACCTATTACATAAGAAAAAAATAAGTCAAAAGAATAAGAAAGCAATACCCTATATAAATATACTATGGTTTTAAATTATGTGCTTATTTAAGTACCTGAGGTACACTATAATAATAAAGTCACAAAGAATAACTACAAATAAAGAACAAATACTAACAATGCAGAAATAAGGAAGACAAAATTAATAAAAAAATCCTACAAAGCAAATTATATACCTGAATATCAAAGAAAACCATTTCGTGATCTAAGCCATGTGGCAAGAGGCAAGACTCTCGAGGCTAGAGCAATTGTCAACCTGCGCTCTCTACACAGTTGCTAAAAAATAATTTCAACGAACGACATCTCTCGAGAAGAGTGAAAACTAATCCACATTAAAAGGCAAGAGCAACTGCTTGATTGTCAGCCATTGAATGTAGAGGGCGCCTCCACAGTTGCAAAAGCTTAGCAATACTCTTTATGAGCGCCATCTCTCGAGAAGAGAGGAAACTAATTCTTTTCGTAGAGTTTATTATTTTTTACATCATTATTTTTAGTTATAACAATAACTCCTAAAGCCTAAAGCCTTCCTGGATAAATGGACAATTCAACACAAAAAGAATTTTTCAAATCCAACCAGTAATTCCTGAGATTAGCGCGTTCAAGCAAACAAACAAACAAACAAACTCTACAGCTTTATATTATTAGTATAGATATTACAGAATTAGAATAATGTTCTCTCTTCTTTTTTGGTACTTAAATAAAATAACTTTAATAATGTTGGTGTTTACATGAAAAGGTTTAAAATTCCTCTTAAGGCGTTAATGGTATAATGTTTCGAGATGAATGAACTAAAAATAAACAACCTTAAAGCTTTTCTTATTTTTCCCCGTAGATGCTAGTGTTAACTTTTTTTGAGCATCTCAAAATTGAACGAAATATGGTTATTGTTGTCGTGTCATAGTTAATAATAATCACTATGAAAAGGGGGTGCCATTGCCTCGAAAGATTGGACTTCTTTTTTGACCTACAAAACAGCACAAAAAAGATTTACGACACAAAGAGAGAGAAAATAACACCCAGACCGGCAGGAATCGAACCCGCGACCTCCTGCTTTCAAGGCGAAGCTTCTACCTCTGAGCCAGCGAGGCCCAACGAGGTACTGTTCAAACCAAAAAATAAAAACTAGAACTAGACGTTCAAACCAAGATTTTTCGCGCAAAATTTGAGGGGGGGGGGGTACTATTTAGGCTCTTCTCTGATACCCAAAAGCTCACAACTTTTTTCATTGTAAAATGGGTTCCTTGAAACCCTGAAACACATTTGGGGAACTTCTTACAATATTTTGGATTCGATGTTTCATATTCACTTTGAAGCACAAAAGGTATTTTTCCATTAAAAAAATTGATTTTATCTGATTATTCTGTCAATAGTTACTGGGCTGGGGGAGGGGAGTGTTGATTGGTTGCGGGACAGACCAGCGTAATGACCGACACACTTTTTCTGATCGCCATTCGCGGCTCTCAAATTGTATTTTTCACCATATATTTAATTATATATCAGGCATTCGAATTTTTAGCAATACACGGTACCAATGAAACCTTCTCTTATGACTTTTTACTTTTTTTAAATCTTCGAAAAAATAAGCTAAAAAGCTTAAATATGAAGTTAGCTTACACCTGTTGCTTTGGTAATATGTCTTCTAATTTATTTCAATGCTCTCATGTAAATGATGTTATTTGATTTGTATCCTTTCTATAATTTTAATTTTCATTTTTATGAAACTTTAAAAAATCTGAGCCATCATTTTCAAAAATAAGATATTTAGAAATCTTTCGTTTAGCCTTCCAATAGAGTATCCTCTTGTGAAGAAAAACGTGTTTACCTTAATTTTAAAGTTGTGTTTGTAACTTCTGCCCGCTGGCCACCTTGTCTAGTGGTCAAAAATGTCTGACCGGGATAACCCCCGGGTTTCAATCCCATGCTCAGGCATGGATTTGCCTTTTCTTTCTTATGTCTTTGTCCTTTCGCTGTGTGAATGAATGTGTTGTGAATGGCTGCCTGCCCTATAAACGGGCCTTACGGCATGCGTGTTGAGTTAATTCTGACTTCCACCCTAATGGTTCTCGTGAAAACGGAAGCCGTACCTATTCCACCTTAAATCTGGTAGATGTATCAATTCGTGCTGGGGTACTCGGGTGGTACAATTATCAACATAACAACAACAAATTCTACCTAAAACTACTTAGCAAATAACTGCTAAATGAGGTCGGTGAAATGAAAACCGAAGGAGGTCGGTGAAATCGAAATTTAAAAACAGGTACCAAATTAGTATCAACTAAATTGCTAAATAATAGTATTCTTACTATCAAGAAAAATCAAATCACTTAACCTTCTAAAGATATAAATGAAATAAAACTGCTTGTGAAACTTTAACGAAAGAGAGGTGTCGTTCGAAAGAAAGTAATTTTCTTATATAAGAAACAGGGGATCTCAAAGACGTGGACACGTGTAAAGTAATGAAAAAGCCGAAATATGAGCTCGCTTGCACATGTAAATGAATTCTCACAATTTGTTAAGAAGAAAACTAATTAAATATAGAACGAAAATTTCTTCACCGTCGTTTTAAATAAAGGCGAGTTATTTATAGTATTGCAAAGAAAATACGGGGAGTACCAAAATAAGAGTCTCAGATGTCGACATTTTATTTTTTAATTTCTTTAGTTTTATAAGTGAACTATTTTTAAAAATTGCTCAGAATTTGTTAGTGACAAATTTGAAACACGCATTATTTCTTGCTGATTGAAATACTATACCAATGACAACCATAATTGAATTTTTGTTTTTGTTTTTTAATGCTTAGAAATGAAAACTTAAAATCGCCGAGGAAAGAAATCTCTGCGCAGTTTGAGAATTTACACTGTAAAAAAAATTCCCAAACGTTCCTGAAGAATAGTACACTAAAAAATGAATGTTGTTTTCACAAGATAATATAGCTTATTTTTAGTAATAAACTATAAAAATAGCTAACTTTACAGTTATAGACTGTAAAATTGCTTATTTTACAGTTTATTAAGGGCATATTACAGTTTTAAACTGGAACTTCTGCTGCCAGTATTATACTATTGTTTTTACAGGGTAATGCAGCTAAATTTTACGGCAATAAACTAAAATTTCAAACTTTACAGTAAGAAACTGTAAAATTGCTAATTTTACAGTTTATTACTGTGCATTTTACTGTTTTAAATGGGAACCTCAGCTGCCAGTATTATACTGTAGCAAATCGCTAGAATTAATATGTACATTGACCTTCAGAGCTATTTATTTTTTGATTGGAATTAACTACACATTTAAAAAGATAGTTAAAGCATTGCTTGATATGTATTTCTGCAAAATGAAAATATTTTACCATTTCACTTTACCTCACATTCCCCTACTCTTACTAATTGCCAAAGGCTAAATCAAGATCGCTAAAAATTGGAACTTCTGTAATAGACATAGGTAGGGGAAGACCGCCTATACTGGACCACTGCTTAAATTGGACCTCGGGCTTAAAATCTAGTACCGAGATCTGTGCTTCACTTTAACAGTAAAAATATGAAGTTTTAGGAAAGAAATGAATGTGTATGAAGTTTCACCAGTCTTCGAACTGTTTAGCGTGAGTTACGGCTTGATTTGTGTTGAAACCATGCGAAATCTTATTTTGTGGACTAGTTTCTAGAAGGATAACTCAAAAACTTGTGAATTGCGGTAAAATGCTGTTACAGTATTATAATCTGTGTTTAATAAGGATTACATTGATGTATTTATATGCCCGATTGTGATAATTTTTGACAGAGCAATGAGCTGAAGAATAAAAAATGGCGTGTTTTCCTTTATTGGACCGAAAAAATTTTCCTATATTGGACCGGTGGTCCAATTTAAGAATATGATTTTAAATAAGACTTTTTATTAATCGTAACATAAAATAAGTGACTCGTCTTATTTAATAGAGTAGTTAAAATTATTTTAAGCATACTTTAACACATATTCACGATATTCACAAAAAACTTTTTTATCAAGCACATTTTTATCAAGTAGAAGCTGCAACTTCTTAAAATGTATGTTTTTTTTTTTTCTCTTCGTCCATTAAGCTGCAGTTTCAGGTTGTGAAACATATTTATTAACTTAAATAAAATGTATGCTGGTTTACCGAGATATATATATGAAATTCTTCGATATTTTCAAAACGATTTTAAAAGGAAACAATTTATATGCTACTAAAATGTTTAATGTAGATGAAGATGGTCTTTTCGTTGTCCAAAAGCCCCTAAATATATTGGAGTAGTAATGAGTGGTGAACGTGGTAGAAATACACTGGTTATTTGTTACATGAGTGCAACAGAATTACAAGCGCCCCGTGCTTATTTTAAAAAGATTACGTTCCATGTATGAACTTATCGTAAAAGCTTCCCTGGTGAGCAATATGCTTGTTCAAAAAAAAAAAAAAGGTTGGATGACAAACGATAATTCACACAATTGATACAACATTTCATCAAAACTGTTAATCCAAGCAATGTAAAAAGAATGGCTTTTTATTAATGGATAGGCACAGCACTTACATAAAGAACATGGATGCAATAAACCTTGGCTAACGAGAACGATATAATAATAATTTCTCTTTAAGCACATCATACACGTAGATGTGGTCTTTATTCAGTCTCTGTCTACATATTTTAATCGAGCATGTGATACATGGATGCGAGAACATCTAATGAGATCCATTATCTAATATCGCACAGGAGAACTGTTTGGTAACTCTTATGGGCAAACCGCACAGCTTTTGCCATGGCCTTGATAACCATGGCAAAATCTGTGAGTTGATTCTAAAGAACAGGAGTTAAGCCTGTTAATTGACATGTGTTTAATGACATTGATTCGGCTGCAAGAGAATTAGCGTCAAGTAGTCCAGATAAAACTACTCAAAGTGAACACTGAACAGGTTACACGTTCGGTGTAAGTTGTACACCATGTACAAGAACTAGCTACGATTTAAATAAGTACAAGTTCTGCAGAATCGGCTGATAGTTCTCATCAAAACATGATTGTCAACTCTAACTATGATTTTGTAAAGCCGGCTCACATATCACCTTTGCCTAAAAATAGAAGGAACAAAAAGGAAGGCTATCTCAGCAATCATTCTAACGCCGTATAAAAGTGGCATAGAGCAGAAAAAGTCACACAAGAAGAAGCAAGAAACTGCACAAAACAATTGTTATTGCAATATTTGTCATAGAGATGAAGTGCAAAACATGATTAAGTGTGTGAAATGCCATCGGTGAGTTTATTAACACTGTCTAAGTGAGGCCGAAGCAAAAGAAATTCTGTTGCAAATCGTGGAAAAAAACTGTGTATAGTTCAAACATAAATTATTTTACGATTTCTTTGTGCGGTCCAATTTAGGAAGCGCATGGTTCAATTTAGGCGCATATATTCCTATATTGGACTTTTGCAACTTTTTATAAGATAATTTTTTAAAAAATAATTTTCATATTTTCAGAAAATATAAGCTCCTAGGGCGGTTCCTGATTAAATTTAGCTTCCGATGCCCTATTTTGCATTTCTGTTTTGCTTCACATTGAGCGACACAGGCCTCCTGTTCTTAGGGGGTCCAATATAGGCGGTCTTCCCCTATATTAAAAGTTATGCAATTTTTTCATATTTAAATAAATTTACTTTTAAAGCTTGCAATTTTCGTCCTAAGTATTGGCCTACATGATTTATGTTCCATTAATTCCATGCAAAGTCCTTCATGCTTTTAAAATCTTGAATTTGAAAAAAAAAAGCATTTAATCTTAAAACATTGGCATAAATAGCTTAATTTAGCTAAGATCCATCCATGTAAATACAGAGTAAAACTCATTAATTTATTTTGTATTAAAAGGATTAATTATACACTGGAAGAACATAAAATGCTTGAATGCCTCTTTTTATGCTCCGTTAATAAAGGCTTCTTTATCCACTTTTTAATTTATCTGTAAACGAAAATAAGTACTTTTGCTTGCAAAGTATAAAGCAAAACAATTTGCTTAAGAAGATAACAGCCTAACATATCTTCCTTAATCCTCATAATCTTAAAGAAAAACACGGCTTGACAAATATATACCGCTGTTAAGATTTCTGGTGGGCACTTAAACACCATATATGCATTTAGTTAATGATAATTTTCTTTTGTGGAATATTTCAGAAAACGTCGTGAATATTCAAATGATTAAAAATATTTTTCATCTTCATCCAAATCTTCTTTATTAAAACAATTGATAAAATTTTATTTCTAACAATAATTGCATGCTAATAATAAAAATTTAATATTAAAAAAAATCCTTAGTAGCTGTAAACCACATATAGCATCACTGAATAATATTCCAATTAAACTGTGAAATAAACTCATTTCTTCAAAGTTTTCCATCTATTCTAAATTGGATAGTGTATTTTTCAAATAGAAAAGTCCTTACTGGAAAAAGTAAACTTTGTACAAGCATAATGTCTTTGATTACGCTTTGTCGATGAAATATATTACTATAAAATAGGTTAATTAAAGAGTCATTTGAGGGAGGCTTACTATATTGTAATTAATAATCGGGTGTTAGTTCAAACTTGCGCACGGTCATTCTGACAGTAAGGCAACCAGAAAAAAATTCTGGGAGTGGTTTCCGAAAACCAAAGTTGCTTTATTTATTTTTTTCTTCAATTTTAATGCAAAGTATTATTAAATATATTCAATCAAACACCTTCTACGGCTTAGTAATTATTTATTTAGTCTCCTTGCTTGAATCTAGTTAAAAACTCATTAGGATATCACAGACTTTAAAACAAAGCAAAAGAGACAATACAGTGAATATGGACAATATATATATAATTAAATGCCACATCGATTTTTCTCCTTGTGCAGGCCCGTCATTTAGGGGAGGCAGCGGGGGTCAATCCCTCCCCCCCGGCTTTGAGAAATCAATGTATTTACATATAAGTGGGCGTGTTTTTTTTAATGTTTTCCGATGAAATTGCATTGTGTTTGGACCCTTTGCCCCCCTCCCCCCCCCTGGAAAAACTTGAAATGACGGCCCTGTCCTTGGGGTTGTTTCACGAGCTCATCCTCCTATTGAGAAACATATCTTCATGAATGTACATAAGATTAGGGCCATTTAATCGTTCCTCCGAAACTGCTATATAGAAGCCCTTTTCGTTTATTGAGCCTACTGTTTTTTTACTCTGTGATTTCTTATCAATCTCCATCGTCTCCTTAATATGTTTACTGTTCAAGCTACATAAGACATCAAAAAAAACTCATTTTTTATCTTCAATTTTGTTGCAAAAAAATTGCATACATTTATTTAACAAATATCGCAAAAAAAATATACATTCAGGTTTTCCGAAGTAAAAGCAAGACAGCGACGTAAAGTCAACTTCTCGATGATAAGGGGTATATATATTGTTTGATAAAAATAGACCTTCTCCACTACTAAATTCTTTAAATGCTCGTAGGAAACTTAAATCGAGTTTTTCCGAGAGTCGTGAACTTTTATCTTCTTTAAGTTAATTTCAGATAGTGCCTTTCAAATCACTTTTAACACTGACCGTAACAGGACATCATCTCATCAAAAGCATTTATTTCGCAATTTGGCAGAGAGCACTCCTTAAATCAAGTACTTCTTTTCTCCTATAAAGGACCTTTAAGAAATAATGATGAAATTTGGTGTACGCATTAAATATATTTGGGTTGGAGCATAAAAGAAAACACTTCATGGTTATCTACTCACAGTTTGACCATAAAAACGTTTTTCATCAATTTCAGTAGAGTTCGAAGATTGGAAAGTAAAAATAAATTAGGTCAGCCATTAGTGATAATATACGGTATAAAAAGATTCAATATGTAGGATTACATGTTACAAAATAAAGTTGCAAAATTATTCATCGTTACTAAAATTGATCGTGAGAGCATGAAGTTTCATCTGATAAGTTTTCGTGTCATATCTGGAAGTAGAAAGCTGGTACTGTCATAATATCTCTGAAATTTTCTTTCTAAAAGAATAAGTTATTATCATAGAACAGTACTGTGTCACATCGCCCGGTTGGTGGAATATTGGTACCTTTCAAAGCGAGATGAAAAGATGTTGAATTTGTTTCTTTTCCGATTATGTTCGAACTAAAACAACGGTGGCTAAAATTTGGAACACTTTGATTTTTGGAACTTTTTCAATATTGTACTTATCAAAAATGTTACATTTCTCAAAATGTAAACGTGTATATTTCATTTTAAAGAGATTTAATATTGAATTAAGCTTTTGAAAAAAAATCAAATGCTTACAATACAAATGAAATTAAGCGGGGACGGACAGTTGCAATTTGATTACCTTCGTTCTATAGGGTAGAGCACAATAAGGATTTTTTCCAACTGTAAGCACGATGTCAGCTTCTGCAAGCAATTACAAAAATTTGATTGGTTCCCACAACCAGAGTAGTGATCAGTAAGGAGACTGACATTTCAAACCACTTCAGTTCTGTGTTTACCATTTAGATTAAAGCACGTACATCGTGTTTACTTATTTCAAATATTTGAATTTTGAAGAACATCGTAAGAATACATTTTCTATCAAAGGTGACAATAACTTTTCTGTATATATATATATATATATATATATATATATATATATATATATATATATATATATATATATATATATATATATATATATATATATATACATATATATATATATATATATATATATATATATATATATATTTCTAAAAATAAAAAAAAACAGAAGAAAACAAAAATCAAAAAGTTTGTGCTTTTATTGCTCGCGACCTAAGACGATTATCAGGCTCAAATTTGGTGATTCTGATCACTGTTTAGGGTAGAATAACCTACTTGTGTAACAAAAGCTCCATGCACTGTAGATTTTTTGCAATTTGCTGCCAAAAATGGTAAAAAATCGTATTTTGGCAAATTTTAACTATACGTTATCAGCTTGTATCTGCTAAGAGAATGACTTTCTGAAGCTAATTCTTTCCTCGTTATAGTTCGTCCGAAAGGTGTGCAAGTGGCATCTTAATAGCTCGAATAATTGCTGAATTATGCGAGTTGAAATTCCAGTCAAATTTCTTTTTTCTCAATTTTAAAGGGCAATATCTCAATAGGGTCATCTTGAATTTCAATTTTCTTTACATCATTGGAAAGAACACACTTTGCTTAACTAATAAACGTTATTTTTATTTTTGAGACAAACCAGTTTCAAGAGGATATTGCGGATCAAAAATGTGTACGTCATTCAACGTGAAATCAAAGAAAAAAAGACATAGACCTCAAAAGTTGATGTCAATTTGTTCGATTAAAATTTACAGGAGCTATTGTACTTATATTATGATGAAAATACCCGTTTTTAGATATTTTTGATCTTCAGTTTTTGTGTGCGCATCCGTAAAAACTCAAGAAATGGCAAAAAATAGTTTTATTTTTAACAAAAATAATTATCTTATAGCTGCTATAAGAGCTTGAGTCTTTTTCTTATGTGTTATTTTTAAGCTCTTGAAACAGAATTTCGGATGATATGTCACTTAGCAAGGTGTCATTAATATTTTAAATTCATAAAAAGTATTGTCTCTTTTTTCAAAAAGAAAATAAATAAAAATTAATAAATGAGATAACTAATTAATAAAACAGTTCATATGGTGTGTACATGATAAAAAATATGTATAACGGGACTGCAAAGCCATTATTCTAAAAAGCGATAACGAAAGTTTTCGATAGAGTTGAATATTGAAATTATTTTCACCATGTAAATGATAACAATAGTAATTAAAAATATGATAAGTAGTAATAAAATCCATTCCTTATACTGCCGAGGATGTGCCTAGATATTCAGCTTATGATTGCAATTTGCCCATAAACAAAAATGATGAAAAATGGGCAAATGCTTTTTATGACCTTGAAACATTAATGACCTACAACCTTGCCAAGTGACATACCATCCGAAATTCTGTTTTAAGAGTTTAAAAATAACACATAGGAAAAGACTCAAGCTCTTATTCCAGCTGTAAAAAGATAATTATTTTTGTTAAAAACGAAACTTTATTTTTTGCCATTTCTTGAGTTTTTACGGATGCTCACACAAAAACTAAAGTTCAAAAATATCTAAAAACGGGTTTATTCATCAGAATGTAAGCACAATAGCTCCTGTAAATTTTAATAGAACAAATTAACACCAACTTTTAAGGTCTATGCCTTTTTTTCTTTGATTTCACGTTGAATGACGTACACATTTTTGATTCGAAATATCCCCTTGAAACTGGTTTGTCTCAAAAATAAAAATAACGTTTTTTAGTTAAGAAAAGAGTGTTTTTTCCAATGATGTAAAGAAAATTGAAATTCAAGATGACCCTTTTGAGATATTGCCCTTTAAAATTGAGACAAAATTGAGAAAAAATAAATTTGAATGGAATTTCAACTCGCATAATTAAGAAACTATTTGAGCTATCAAGATGCCACTTGCACACCTTTCGGAGAAACTATCAGGTTATAAACGAGGAAAAAATTAGCTTTAGAAAGTCATTCTCTCAGCAGATACAAGCTGACAACTTATGGTCAAATTTTGCCAAAATACGATTTTTTACCAAATTTGGCAGCAAATTGCAAAATATCTACAGTGCGTGGAGCTTTTGTTACACCAGTAGGCTATTCTACCCTAAACAGTGATCAGAATCACCAAATTTGAGCCTGATAATCGTCTTAGGTCGCGAGCAATAAAAGCACAAACTTGACGATTTGGTCATTTTTTTCAAGACACGAAAAATTGGCCTTTATAAAATAATTTTCACTGGCTAAACCATAAGGCTTATGGAGCTATAATTTAGTATGATTTCATGCAAGTCTTATATGTACATACAAAAAAAATTTCATCAAAATCGGAGGGTGTCGAGTATGGACGCCTCGTACACTTGTCATGGAATGACCCCATAGCTACTTAATTTTTCAACATCATTAACCAAAAATGGAAGTTATATAAAACAACAAATTCTTTCATACAAAAAAATATCTTAATCTTGAGCAATACAAATAAGATATTAATTCCGAAAAAGAAGCTACGCTGTAAAAATTGGATGTTTCTTTTACAGTATAATACAGCTAATTTTATAGTAACAAACAATAAAAACTACTAATTTTACAGTAATAAACTGTAAAATTGCTAACTTTACAGTGATAAACGATAAATTCGAAATTTTACAGTTCTAGAATGTAAAATAGCTAGTTTTACAGTTTATTACTGTGTATTTTAGTTTTAAACTGGAACCTTTGCTGCCAGTATTAAACTGTTGTTTTTACAGTATAATACAACTAATTTTGTGGTAATAAACTGTAAAATTGCTGGTTTACAGTAACAAGCTGTAAAATTGCTAATGTTACAGTTTATTGCTGTGCATTTAGTTTTAAACTGGAACCTATGCTACTAGTATTATACTGTAAAAGCACCAATTTAATTTTTGCAGTGTATCGTCAATATTGAAAAATGAATTAAAATTAGATCAGTATGTCTTCTATGTAGCTTCGCTTGTCTGGCCTAAATATTTAGCACTATTATATGAATTATTTTTCTTTTAGTTGCTTCTACAGAAGCGGAGTGCACATTGCATCAGTTATTCGGCTGTTTGGAATCCCTGCGGTCGGTGACCCAAGGACAGGGCAATGACTTAACCTTGGCAACAACAAGCCAGGAATTATCTGCCGTTTGCAGGTCTGTCTAGTTAATAAACTATAATATTTTTTTAAAACCTATAATTAATTTTAAATAATGCTTGAGACTAAAAAAATTTGATAGTGGCCAGTGACCAATAAACCCAACAAAGTTGGTAGTCCCTTTGGCCCAAGTTTCAAAATTGTAATGGCAGTAAATTATAATTTAAGGAAAAAAGAAGAAAGTTTACAACTTCGTGATGCAGTGATTTCAATAAATTGTGTACTTAAAATCAGAGTTTACCTATCTTTAGCACGAAATTATTGGTTTGAAAATCTAACGCATACCATTATTTTAAATTAATTATTGATTGTTAATTATCTTTCATTATTTTCAGGTTTAGAAATAATAACAGAGCTCGATGGTTTCAAAAAAACAACGATGATATTTTAGGCGATGAGAAAGCTAATTTAATTTCATAATATGATTCATCCTGGTGCGCTCAAGTGTCTGGTTGTTAGCAGGTTCATCCCCTTACTTTGCTCAAGATTCCACAATAATGTTACTTACACACATAATCACAAAATTTACCACCATCAACTTTGTTTCTGAAAAATTTAAAAATGAAAACCAATCAAGTGTACATATTTAGACTAGAGAAATATCGTGACATCAAAATATATTTTTCAACTATCATTTTTCTACTATCGAAATGTTTTATAATAGTATACAGATCATATCTGCAGACTAGTTCAAAGTGATAAATAGCCGTTTAAAGTTTTACGCCTCAATGTATTTGATTCAGATGCAAATGTTTCAGATAATTTTTGAAAATATTTCCCATGGATAAATGGCCATAAAACGTTGTATTTAGGTTAAGTATATGATTAAGCACCAAACGCTGACTATAACTCAATTTGATAAAAAATGCAGATACGACTTTTGTGCCTAGCACGGAACAATACTTTATGTAATTTTACACATGTTATAAAACAAAACAGAACAGCATTCACTAATTCTAAACAAATTAACACTCAAATAAATAATGTATAAAAGAAATAACCAAAATTTCACAATGCGTGCACAAATTAGAAATAATTCAGGTATTCATGAATTCCAAAAGAGCTACCTTGCAACATTTGCGAACTAGAACCCTAAATTTATTTCTTTATTTGCCTCAATGTTATGCATAATCAATTTCTCTCCATTTCGGCTTCCGTTCCTGGGAGCTTTACACTTTTTGGTACGAATCCCAAACTCTTTTCATGCAGATTCGCTTTGCAATTAGGAAGTATTCAAACTCTTCTTGAAAAATGGCGTCATTTCAATTCCATCATGCTGCGTCGTTTATTATCTCGGGTACACAAAAGTCCAATCTAAAATTTATGTAAAACAGCGTCCCTCGCTCACCTTCTTTTTATATTCGGTCTCTCTCCGAAAATTGGATGCATTTTGTGCAAGGATTTGGAGAAAAAATTAGTTCGTGGAAATTTTATATCATCATGTTTAAAAGTTCCGCGGAAAGCGGGAATATAACTCCCGTTTTGGGTAGGAGGTTTTTTCAATGCTTTGAGTTTTGAGTATTTCGCTCAACTTCGTCCTGTAAATTGAAATGTGCTTCATGGAGAGGTAAATATCATTTAAGATAGAAAATTGATGTTTATTTCTTTTGTAGTCAGAAACTCAAGACACACGGCTCGGAATTTAAAAAGAAAAAAGAAACTTGTTTTTTTTTCTGTTACATACTGATAAAAATTATCTATCCTGACTAAACTCATAACCTTGATGAATCGGGGTTCTTTCAAAGTTTTTTGCGGTCTTTCAAATGCCAATAAAAAATTAATTCTAAACACATGAAAGATCATTCATATTTTCATTAACAATTTTTCAATTCAGTCATTTTCTATTTTACAATGCACATTTATTTCGCATTCATTTATTCAGCCATCCAAAATAAAATATTTTAGCTAACAAACATAAAATATTTCGTTAGAGTTTATCACTTTAAATCTTCTGCTTTTATCTGAAGGAACAAATTTACTGTCAAAATATAAAATAACATTTCAATGCACTTTCTCTTATATTAAAGTAAGTTATTCCCTTTATGTACCGTAATTCGATAAATAAATTCCTAATTTGTTCATTTGGGAATCTATAATGTATCTTAACTGTTTCACTGTGCCCCACATCTCTTTTTATTTCAATTTTTTACAAGGACATCACAAACTGACAAAAGAAACAATTTTAAGTTTGACGACTGTAGAATCGTAATGGTTCATATAAAGCAAGAGGCATCCGATGCTCCTTACAGCACAATAAGCGCCTTTTATTAATTTCTTTTTTAGAAGCTAATCAGTTTCACATTCATAGAGGACTACGCACTGGGCGCCTTGCTTCCGGGCAAACACTAGAAAGATATCACAATACAGAAAAAGGAAAAAACATGAAAGGCATGGTGGGAATCGAACCCACGCTTTCCGGCTTTGAAGACGTAGCTCCTAA
Organism: Uloborus plumipes; assembly: GCA_038373865.1. Classification (NCBI taxonomy): domain Eukaryota; kingdom Metazoa; phylum Arthropoda; class Arachnida; order Araneae; family Uloboridae; genus Uloborus; species Uloborus plumipes. Next base: position 22,296 of record JAXGGA010010960.1, read on the forward strand.
AATTAGCAGCTACACTGTAGAAAATGAATGTCGTTTTTACAATATAATACAGCTAATTTTATAGTAATAAACTTTAAAAATTGCTAACTTCACAACTTCACAGTAATAAACTGTAAAATTTCCAATTTTACAGTAGAAAACTAAAATTGCCAATTTTACAACAATAAATTACAAAATTTCCAATTTTACAGTATGAACCTGTAAAATAGCTAATTTTACAGCAATAAACTGTAAAATTTCTAACTTTACAGTTTATTACCATGAATTTTACAGTTTTAAGCTGGAACCTCTGCTACCAGTATTATACTGTTGTTATTACAGTATAATATAGCTGAATTTTACGGCAATTTACTGCAAAATTCACTACTTTACGATAAGACAATGTAAAATGGCTAGCTTTACAGTTTATTACAGCTCATCTTACAGTTTTAAATTGAAACCTCGGATGCCAGTATTATAATGTAAAAACGACAGTTAATTATTTGCAGTATAGGGATATCGAGATAACCGGGCGGTTGTTGCGAAAAGAAATAATGAGAAACCACAAACCTTTTAAGCTCACTAGGTTGGGGCATTGCTTTGATAAGCAGAAATATAAAAACAGAAAACTTATTTTGAACTTTCAGCCCATAATAAATTTTCGTTTCTTCTCAGAAATTTGAAGGAAAGTGTGTTATGTGTGGATGAGCACATGAAGAATTGCTTTACCGCCACTCAGAGAAAAGTCTTCAACCAAGTCGTTGCTGGTGCTCGACAGTTCTTGTTGGAACTATGTGTATCTGGACCAATACAAGAAGGCAAGATTACTTTTTCACACAAACTAAGCATAGTGAAATCACATGGACATTTATCCCAGGTAGCACACACTGTAAAAAAAAATTGTATATGATTACCATTGTCAATGGGTGTGACATTACATAACTTCTTGGAAAGCTGGAGTAAGCTGTTCCGATTTTAAGAACACTCTAGTTGTTGGAGGAAAGTTTCACGTAGTCTGCTTAAAGTTCCACCAAGTGTTAAAATGATTTGAGTATCATTCAAAGCGCATACGTTAAGACAAACTTCGGCAGTGCTCTTAGAGTCTTATGAACGTAACAAAGATGTGCCTTAACCGGCGAGTGGTCAAACGCGCTTACTTTGCTCTGTACGCAGTAAGTTCGCGATTCAAGGTTCGATCCTATCGTTAGCAACTGAAACAGCCTACGAATTTGTGTAAAGTTGATTGGTAGTGGAAAGCATGAACATGACAAACGTTAAATGAACGAATAATTGGAAGTAATCTTCCAGCCTGATGAATGATCTCTTTTCTTCTTCTTTCTTTTGATAGAGAATGCTGGGGTTACCTTACACAGAAATTGGTGAAATTTTGCGCTATTACTACATTATCATGGTGTAACCTTCTTCACGTAATGTGATGTAATTAATGTGATTTGTCTATTGTAAAATTACTTTACAATAGATACATCGGTTAAGTTACTCCATAACAGCGGAGACAGCTCTGCTGCCACCGTATTTATGGAGTAAGGTTACACCTTTTTTTTCTTACAGTGCATGTAATGTTTAAACGATTTATAAACATTTAACACAACGTTAACAACCATTTTTAAAAATTCTTATGAAGCAAAGTGTGCTACTTGGGATGTGACAGAAAAATTTATACGCGTATCATATTACCAAACTTATTTTTGTGTATGGTAAAGGGAGGTTTATTGAACACCCTCGTTTAAATCTCGACTTAAAATGTACACTAAAGAAATAATTTCGTGAGAAGCGGATTCATTGTTAGTAAGATAGTAAAGTCCTCTCAATTTGTAACTTTAAACATGTGATTTTTTATGCAGTTTGCTTAAGGTGAGAAGGGACTTTCAGATGAGCAAAAAATGGTCAAAAAATCGGTTCTTCTTTGATGATATTTCTAAAAACTATATGATTGAAATACATGTTATTGCTATTGTAAATAAATAGCTTTACCTTATTTGTGGTGAATTTGTATTCAAAACTAATTTAATAATGAAATATACAACAGTAAATGTTGATTTTCTCAAAACATAATTTTACGCGTGTTTACAAATTTCATACTGCTCCAGTGTAAAAAATTATTATTTAAATTTGCTAAAAATTTTTTGCCATGTACTTAAGAGGTTTTTTAACATTTTGTTGGGAAGGAATTTTCTATTTTACTAGCTGTGTTGAATATATTTGCTATGTTTTATTGAAATATGGATATCTTTCACAAAAGAAAATGTAAATTTTAGTTTGTTTTTTTTCTTTAATTTTTGCCACAATATATAGAAAAAGTACTCCCAACATTTCACTTTCTGGTGTTTTATGTTCCACATTTTGCTTGTATTTTATCATTTTGATGAAATTTCAGGCGCTTGGAATAAAAAAGAAAAATCGTTAAAATTCAAATTTTAAATTTAAAAAAAAAACAAATTTTAAAATATTTCAACGAAAATTTTTATATGTGTTAGTTTTTGCAACATATAGCTATGCTGCAAATTTCAAAGAAATTCATTGAAAATTGCTAAAGAAAAAAATGATAGCCCCTTGTCGCCTTAAAGACTATTTCTTAACTTACTCTGACTGTCAGATACAAAGCATTGCGTTTGCGATCATATGTTTTTAGAGGTTCTTGATTGTTATGATGTTCTGTACCTACCCCTCCAAGCTTGTACACGGCATTCAAACACATCATTTATGCTATTTATTTGCTTTCAACAGCTGACTAACCTATTACATAACTGTTTCTCAACAATCCTTTCAGCATATCTGAATTATTCCCCTTGTTACAAAAACGTGTCTCTGTCCGAAGAGAAATGTGCGCCAAAGTACAGATATCTGATTGAGCTATCTGAGAATGAAGACGAAGAAAGAAATGTTGATGAAGGCCTTAGAGAATATTGTTGGTAAGAAAATCACTTGTAAGATCATTTTTGGTTACATTTATACAATGATATGAAGGGCCAGGGGGGGGAAAGATGAAAGTGACCAAAAAGCGATTTCGAGAAAAACGAGGAACAAAGTTTAATTTCTCGTAGCTCCTTATGTAGTTTTTCGAGTTTTCATGCACATTTCGGTCGCTTTTCATCTTTTTTCCCCCTATCCCTTCATATGGTAGTGTAGACGTTCTGTTGTGAAAGTTTTGGCGGTATTAGGAATCTCACCAAAGTTTTTGCCAAAACTTGTATTCAAGCCGGAATAGTAAGAAATCTGGAAGCCCATTTTATCTGATAGCTCTCATAGTTGAATAGGGAAACTTCGAATAACATTAATTTAATGAGAGTCCAATTGTTGCAAAAAAGTTTCCCAACCAGAAGTTTCTCTATGAAAGAGTCAGGAAAGAAAACCTTTGGTTCAATCCATGAAAATGAAAATCATTTTGTAGCAAAAACTAATATTAAACTCAAAATTTAACAAGAAAAGAACCTGAATCCCATCCTTAAATTAATATGTTTCTCGCGGACCTGAATTAATATTGTCAATAGCCCCAAATTAACACCGAATCAAAAAACTAAATGAATAAAAATATTTTAGTCGCCTAATTGGCGATATATCGCCCAGCGGTTGCGAATCTGTGACAACATTTTAATGTGCAGGAAAAACTGATTTGCCCCGCAAGAAATTTGTAAAAACCTTTGCTGGAGCATCCGAATTCAACCTGGCAGCATATGCACGAATATAGACCCCACTCAAAGTCTACAAACAAAATACTCAAACGTCTACGGCATACCGATTTTGAGTTATGCGATATGTACATATAAATACGTGCATACACACATACGTACGTACATGCAGACATCATTGTCACTATGTTTGTAGATACATATGCACATGCAACGTTCCGTAAGAGCTAATTAAAATTCATTCGAGAATGAAAAGTTCACTAGCTTGTCCATTTAGGTGAATCTGTGTGTGGGGAGGAGGTTGACGAATACATCACATACCGTACATATATGAAGAAGTAAAAACAATGTTTACTAAAGTCAATTGACAAAGGAAGAGTCAGTGTAAGAGATGAGAGAATCATTACTGGGAAAAGAGAGTTAAGTAAAAAGTATGCGCAGAATTATTCGGCAAACATTTCAAAATCGCATCGCTCCAGTACTCTAGAATCACTCATTACAAAATTTTCGGAAAAATAGAAAATAAATTAGGTTCCTCGATTTACAGACGAGCAAAATTTAATTCATACGCTTGCAGTCGTACCCAACCTCTGCCAATAGTTATCAAATTAATAATTCATTAGCTACTTCTTCAAAAAAAAAATATCATTAAGAATTCATTGTGTATCACAGAAACTTCCAACTTCCAAAAGAAATCAAAGCCTCAATTAGTTAACAAAGTTGCTGGATTTCATGTGAATAAGTACACCCTGCCTCAAGCCACGACTACTTGTATGTTTTATGACTTTACTATGCAGTCATTATCTGCGCCATCCTTTTCATAGTTATTATCGTCTTTCTTTCATATTTCTGTTTGACAAAGATTACTAAATTTAGGAGATAAAAGTTTTGCCATTTCAGCTTTTCCCAATTTGTTTTGAAAAATCAATATAAATTCACTTTCGATGAAAAAAATTTTAAATAATAAACAAATATATTTTTTTAGAAGGAACCGTTTTTTAAATTGGTATTCATAAAGTTGCTCTGTCCACCAATTACTGCAATCAAAAATTGGTATTCAACATTATAGAGCTTTCCACCTGACAAAATATTCTTCATCACCTTGTCCTAATTTTATTCTCTGCACGTAATACTTTTTGTTTAATATCCTTTTTCTTTCTGGAAAGAAAGTATAGTGTGGCTCTAATAAGATAAAGCTTGACCTTAACAGTGTTTATTTCTTTTCGAAGATTTCAGTAAAAAAGGGATGTGTTAATGGTGTGAATATCAGTTAGAAAACAAGGGTTGTTTTTTTATTAACGTCCGATAGGCTTTAAAAAATAACGGATTAATATACAAAAAATATTTTATTATCAAAAGTAATGTACAATGCAGGTTGCTTCTCAACCTAACCACATTGATGATTGAAGCATTTCTTATATCTGTGAACAAGCTTTATAATACCCTCTTCGTAAAATATTGCCGCCAATGATTGGAAGTGAGTTGTGGCGGTGTTTTTGAGTTCCACATCACTTTTGACGCAAGATGCCTTTCCAGACCCCAAGCAGGGTTCCCCAAGCTCCTGCCACAGCTCAGGAAAAAGATGGAAGTCACTTGGCGCTTGATCGGGTCAAAATGGTGGGTGTTCAAAAATGTTCCATTGAAATTGCTGAAAAAGACAGATTACACTAGCGTTATGAGGACGGACATTGCCATGGATCCGAACAATTCCAGAAGTCAGTAAGCCACTTCGTTTGTTTTGATTAGCTCTCTCTTTGCGTCTCAAAATTTCACAATAAGAATCTGTAGTAAATCTCAAAACACTTCGCAATTCACGCTTGGCGGGAGACTCAGCAGCGACAGCTATGTTTATGTGACAGCAGCTCAACATAAAATAGCATGCTCGGCTCTCATATGACAGATTGTTAGAGGATGAGATGCATAGTTACCTACTACGCACACCAGTCACCTGCCGCACACCTGGTCTTCATACCTTGCGATCGGACGTTGAAAAAAAAAAAAAAACCTCGTACTTTTACGAAACTACTACGAAAATAAAACGCCTGAATCACCTTTCCGTGTAACCTTATTACCTCAAAAAGAAGTAAAAATTTCAACTTAAGTTTATTAGTGCCAACTAAATAGTCAAATCTCGTTAATTCGAACACGTTTAAAACGAATCACTGCTGAGACGAACTACATTTCCGATCCCCAGTTTGTGGTTTGCAGTGAATTATTCATCGTTCGAGACAAATTAGACGGCAAAAACAAACTTATTTTAAAGGTCAAAAACGTTTTAATGGTTAACAGCAAGAGGAGCTTTTTATTACTTTCTTTTAACATGCACTGACGGTACTCAGAAGTACCGTTCACATTAATTCAGCATTATGAATCCACTATGTCTGGAATCCTGCTGATAATTGAAAGTAGCATTCCTTGTACTTTTTCGAGAGGCCAAAAGTTGGTGTCAGCGATCAGAAACATATTTCTTAGCAGCTAATACTGGTTCTAGAGTCTAAAAGCCCTAGCGATTTTCCGAATTTTTATACTCTGTGCATTTGTTTTTAAAGTGTTTTCTACTAAAAAACATATGTATAAATTCATTTAAATTAATTCAGTGCATAAAAGTTATAGCATTTCACCGAAAGTTATTCAAAAATGCATTATTTCGTTTCTTTCTAGTGCCTTCAACGAGTTTGTGCTTTGCAAAAACACGCACGTAAGCAGTGACTGTGGAAAAGAAGCTGCCCATTTCCTCCACCAACATCTAGACCGCATATCCAGTCCACTGATCCACGAACATTGTGCGCATTATATGTTTGCTTCCGACGCTTGTAGCACGTCAAGGGCTTCCAGTATCTCAACAAACTTTGACTTTTTATTTTTTACCTTCAGTTTGATGATGTCCGTGTTCGGTTATTCACACAAAGCATATTTTAATTAGTTACAGAAACCATCACAAAGACCGTATTCTATTTAAACTGTGGTATTCACCGTCAACCTGACAACTCGTCAAACAGCCAAACCGGAAGTCGAAACCTTCTTCAACCATTGAGAAGTGAGCCAATATTTAGAAAAGTGCCAATTTGAAGTTGGAGTTTTCTGAAAAAAAAATTTTTTGCAGAAAAAAACTAATGTTGGATTTTAAGTCTAAATTGGGTCTAAATGCAAGAAAATAAAAGGGGAGAGGTCAAGGAAGTTATTTACCCCCTCCTTAGATTACTCACTTTTAAGCCGTTACAGATCTGATGAATGTTACAGATCTGATGTTAATATGAGCTACATATTTGAGTTTATGCTTTCAGTCTTCGATAATATCTCTAAATATGATATCATTTCCTTGCATTTTTAACATAGAATTAAGATAATTATATTAAAATATATATATTAGGCTAAAAAATCAAATTTCATTATAAAAAGCATTTCTTGGAAATAAAAATTAGCGATAAGGTTTTTAGATAAAATAAATTATGAGATTACCAAATCCAAGCTAATAAAACATTTGCTTTGTTTTGAAACAACACACAACTTCAACTTTTTCAACACACAACTCTGCTGCTTGCTTTTCTTTAATTAGTTGCACGAAATTTAATTTCTTCAGAATCAGAAATTTAAATTTAGCATGCTAGTTTTTATCTAGTTATTTAGGGAAGTTATGAGAAATTGAAGCACCAAAAAAAAAAAAAATAAATAAATAAATAAATAAATAAATAATAATAAATTAACTTAATTTCTGCAGTGTCACTTTTTCTTATTTTACTAACTTCTATTGTAAGGTCATACAAATCACAAATGAAGCAATTGTACTAAAAACTCATTGCTTTTCATTTTTTAAGAACAAAAATATTCAATATATGGCTAAAACCTATGATTTTTGCTTTTTATAATTCTGAAACGTGTGAGTTAGTTCTGTAACATATTCGCTGTTTTTCAATGCTACCGCTCTGACTGTTACCGATCTGACAAACTGACAAAGTTTTTTTTTTTATTTCCGAGTCGATCGGACTAAACCAAAATCAAACACGTGGTTTTTTCACTTGTAATAAAGGACTATACTTATATAAAAAATAATTTTTAAAATAATAAAAACTGCGCATTTTAGAGCGTGTTACCGATCTGATGACTCAAATGACACACATTTTATAAAATCACTTTAAAAAATCTTTCATGCAATTTTAGATGCAGAAATGCAAATTTTTAATTACGATTCGATAAAACATCCCACCAGGTACTCAGTATCACGTGGTATAGGCGCAGGAAATGATTTTGGGAGCCTAAACATAGATCGGAAGTTATTGTTACCACTCTGACGGCGGAACTTGGGACACGCTTATTTCGCATCGGCTAGAAAATCAGAAATCGATTAAAACAAAAATGAAGTAAAATATTAATAAAGGGGTAAAAATAGAATCGTTTTTCGTGCAAGTGCGTTTTTTTGGGAAGTTAGAAAGTGCGCATGATCTGTTTGCATGCTAAGCTTTGCTACTGGGGACACGTTACCGATCTGATTTTTGATGTATAAAAACAATATTTTCTGAAGAAAAAATTTTTTTTCTCTCTGATGTTATTAGATGAAATGAAAGCAGAACCTTGTCTTCTTTCTGGGGAAAATTATTTTTTTAACTAGTTATTGAAATACTAGTGAAAATTCACTTGGGACTCAAATTGGCACTTTTCTAAATATTAGCTCAAGTACCAAGGGTGCCCTGATGGGAGGTCAGTGCGACCTCCCAAAAAATTTCGTAATATGGCACGTTTTTTCTGACCATTCGGAAATTTGGAAACATACATTGCGACGTTAAGATTTTTTTATCTTTTTTATCATTTTTTAAGTTACTTTTAAAAATGCGTAATTGTTGTTCGCATTGAATATTTTATCTGTATGATATGCTACGTACATGCTCGTGTTTTGCGATGCGGTAAAATTCAGAATTTATTCAGCAAATTGAAAATTGATCCCTTATGAAAGTTATAGTTTGGGGCGCGCTTGAAAAGGCTTAAATCTGTGGTTCAGGTGCCTGACCGAGAGTTAAATAGTATGGTGAGTCACGTCCTAAGTTAAGAACATTTATGATTCTTACTTGTTGGAATAGCGCAGTTTATGTTTGTGCCTAAAGTGAGACGAGCATGTAATTAAATGTCACCAAATATTCCGAAAAAAATGAAGAAGGAAGGCAGAAAAGGGCGGTTACTCTGCAAATAAAATTCATACCATGGCATAATTTTTACAGGATGTTCCTTTTTCTAAACGCTGTTTAAACTAGAATTTTAGTGATCTTTCACTTCACTGCCAGTATCAATTCTTAATTACATCAGCAATTACTGCTGAACCACTTTATGTTCCTAAAGTTATAAATCTAAACAATCAGAATCTACTTGCTTTCTAGACAAAAGTAATTGAAGGATAGACATGAAAACCACTATGGGCTAAAAAAAAAAAAAAAAAAAAAAAAAAAAAAAGACAAACAAACCAGTTAATACTAGTAAATTTTCATTCCCAAAATGCAAAATAACGTAAAGAATATGATAAGAACTAATGTAGTCAAGATACGACTGTAACAGCAGTCACGATCTAGCCAGCTTTGTCTGAAAATTTGTTTTTCTGACATCGTTTTTCAGCAGTTTTTCATTACCGTCCGAAAAATAAATGTTTTTATCTACTGTATCTTTTTCAGCTAATTTAGTCATTTTGTCAATTGGTATGAGACTGTTCTTGAAATTTTCACACACATATTTCTTTTTAGATGATTAATGTACAACCAACAAAGAGAAATAATTCACTGCTTCAACACTTTAGATAGGAAACATAATAGAACACAAAGAAAGGACCATCAAGGCATAGTCTGTGCCTTGACCGTCTTTCTCATTGGTTGGCACCCTTGCTTTACGCACAAAAAAAAAGTATGAATGCTTGAAGCACTTGCAATGAAAAGTTTCAAGGGGTATTCTGAAGTTTCAATTTTGCTGCTGCACAAATAAACGTATTTACATTCATTTTTTCTCAAACGATTCAAAACAACATGCACCGTATTTCTAGGTATAATCTTTTTGCTTTGGGTTTTTTTAAATGTCATTTTCTTGAAAACCTTATGTTGTCAGACAAACAATGATTTGGAAAAGTCAAGAAAGGTTTGATGCATCTATGAAATTATAGAGAAGCAGTTGGCACAAAAAGTCCGCTAGGGGTAAGAGTGTGACCCTTGTCGTAATTCTAGTGAGGCTAAAGTAGGCTTAGTGTTAGGCTAAGGTTAAAGTAAGACCAATGGTCCTTAAGCGCACGAAGTTGTAGAGCTGCTTCTACCTCCCATTCCATAAGCTTTCATTTTTGAAGAATATTTTATGCATTTAACATATAATTGAAATTAATATGATTAAAATGAGCATTAATCAATATTTATACAAACACACGCCCACATATACCTGGAAAATTCAGGTTAAATTCATAAACCGTTTCCAGATTATGTACTAGCATTCATTTTTAAAAAAAATTTGAAACTATAAAGCTTTTCAGAGAAGTCTCTAGCAATATGTTTTAGTGAATATCTGCAACAGAAATCCCTAAAATCAGAGATTAGCTAAATATAAATAGAGGAACTGGCAAGATGAAGAGGAGAATTTTAAAACAACCCAACTGAAGTTGGTTTCACAAAATGTCAGCTATAAAATAAGCTTCTTCTAGTCTTTGAAGAAATAAAGTACCGTTCGGAACATTACTTGTGTCTCTTTTAGTTCAAAACCACTTATGAATCTTGGTAAACAGCCAAGAGAGTTACATATTTAAAAAGCTTATCATCAACCTTAAGTTGATAAGAGTCATAAAGATATATCGAAAATGTTCTTTAGCTTGGCAATGTAATTTTCAAACTTAAGGTGGTTTATCAGGCAAGCGGAAATAGTGAACACATATGGAAAACCGGAAGGAAGTAACCGGTTTTTTTTTTTTTTTTTTTTAATATTTAAAAGCAAAGTTTAATGCCCATAAATAGAAGTAGGCCTTTCAATGCTACCGTAAAATAAGCAATGCTGAAACATAAAAGTGCCACATATATACAGTGAGTTCGTGATTTCGTTTTTACAAAACAGTGCATTTAAGAATTTGAAATCTATTTATTTTTTCCCGGAACAAAGTACACAAATTATCTGTTAGAAGTGAACAAAAAGTTCGAGGCTCTAACAATCACCCACCATAAACGAACCTATTTAACAGATTGCGACACAAATTACGATTTTTCCTTTTAATGGTACTTAAAAATACTTCTAATTAAAAGTGAATATCAGTAAAAACTAAGACATTAAGACATCACGTATACATCAATATATCATCAAGTGTACAATTTCTTATAAGCAGTTTTTTTAAATTCATTCACTTCAGATATATATTAAAGTAAAAAAGGTTTTAAATTTACCATGTTTTTAAAACGGACTTGAAATTTAAAAAAAAAAAGTAATTTCTCTAAACCACATGTGATTTAAGCCCCCATTGAGATTCAGAATTTTTTACATTGGTGGTCAAAATTATAAAGATAGATTAAAAAATTTTATCATATTTTGACTGCATTCCGATCAGGAAGTAGGTAAATTTTATGACTTCAAGCTTTTGATAAACGAAATATTTTATATTAGTTTAATAGGGTAGTTGTGACCTATTAAAAATCCCCATTTTGATCATTAAATATTGTTACTTGACCCTAAAAACTCCAAAATTCACCACTGCCGTATTTTAAAACTCAACGATTGATTTTTAATGAATTTTTAAAAATCCGACGCGCAAAAGCGCGCTTTTCTGATACGTCACGAGTTACGTCACTCGGCCTCAATTCTCAGCTCTCCGTGACGGACCCGTGTTATCGCTACGGACATTTTGAGCGCGTAGTTATTTTTAATTTTTAGATATTTAATAATCCTTTTGATGCATGATGGAGACAGGATACGTCAAAGGACAGTCCAACAATCTCCCTCAAGTGACATCAATGATGGTTTTTGCCTATTTTCGAGAGGACGAGCGATTTAAATCTTCCAAAATCACGAGGAGTTTATAGTCTTCAAGTGCGTCTTCAACGTAGCCAAGCGTTTCCCTCCGGCTGAGGCGCGGCGGAAGTACCGATGACGTTTCTTCCGCCGCCGAGTGACGTCACATTTTCTTGAACTTTAAAAATTATTTTAAAAAAAACTACTTATCGTATCGCAAAAATTTTTTCACCGATGATGTTCACACATGTTACTCTATCATATAAAAATAAAATTGAAAAATCGAAAACTACCCTATTGGAAATATACAGGATTTTTTTTATTATAATACATAATAAAGAATGAGATTAAGGGTGCAAGAACACCATAACTACAACAAATAGTCAAAACTCCCTTTATCACTTCTTATTTTATGTGTCTAATATTTTTCCCCACTGAAAAGTCTAGTGCTGCTCCACTTTTTTTCTTGCCTTTTCTGATTTAAATTTATTTTACTCATTCACTTTACTAAATACATTGCCACTTAAATTTATATTTAAGTTATTTTGCGTCTAATTATTTTTTAAAAAAATGTTTTTTATGTAGTTTATAGCATGAATTATATGTGTAAATGAAACTAGTGAAGATCTATCTCAATGCACTACGAGTGAGTTTTAAAGAGTTTTCCTCTCTCTCCCCCCCCCCCCCCAGAGCCTAGGTCTGCATGTATATACAATACAGGCCTAGATACAGATGGGGCACAAAATAATACGAACACCTGTGAACAAGTATGAGGCATTTCATACCTGCAGTCGCGCTACCTGCAACAGAAGTGTGCCACTTAGTGTGTATAAAGAGGTAAGGATTTCAACTTCAGTCATTTGCGTAGTATGCGTTTATCGAATTGTCTGTGGGGTCATTCCATTTTAAATCAACAAATTTTCAAAAAAGTTGTTGCATCACCATTTTTGATTTTGATAAAAATTTGCACGTGTATTCCTTTTACTTTCCAGAGCTCAAAATAGTGTTCATTTTATTTTTAAAAAATTTACCCTTTGATATATAGGCCATTTTTGTTGTTGGCAACAGCGAAAATCGGGTGTTTTGATGCTTTGTCTTATGAACTATAACTTTTTTTTATATCAAAGATTTTGAGCTCAAATATAGCTCATTGGAAAGCTAAGAAAAAGATCTTTTTATATATGCTATCAATAAATTTCAGATATTTAAAAAAATATTTATTTTTTCAAGGTCAAAGTTCAAGACGAAAATGACATTTTTTACTACTTTCGAACATTAAAAAACCCATGAAGGAATCAAAGTAACAAGCCGATTTTTTCATCATATATATTCATAGTCATGGTTACTTACTGTATAAAAAAATTGGCTTGTTACTCCACTCCCTTTATGAGATATGCCCCCCCAAAAGTGGTAAATTTTTTTAAAAATCCCATTTTCAACGCTAAAAAAATGCATGTGGGGGGAAAGATAAAAAAATTTTTTTTTGTGGTATTTTAAGTACTTTTTACCAGATTTCTAACAAAACAAAAGTTGCTGTGTTATTCAAAGGCGTTTGGCAGATATAAGGGACTGAACTTTCAAAAAATTGCACAAAAACAGCACGATTATTTTCATTTTTTAAAATCTTTTTTTTATTATTTAAATGTAATTATATACCTTATTCTTTGCCTTAAATACTAAAAAAAGACTAAGAAGAGCAATGAAGAAATATATTTAAAGTTTAATAAGATAATTTAATATTTTGAGCACCTGGGAATATAGAATACCACTAAACTTGTCTGATTTTTAAACATATCTGATTGCTACCTACAACAGGACTGAGCATTTCTCAACTTGTCCAGGTTTGTTCATACCATGTGGTCATCCTTGTTCTGGCTTGCTCTCACATGTGTATCTTAGTTGTCTTTCAAATTCTGAAAGAAGTAGGTGGTTGAGCTAGTGTTTCTGCTGTAAAATCTTGTGAAGCTGATGTGATATGTCTTCATTTCAAGTTCATTCATATTCACAGAATGTTTTGTTAAAGGTAAAAGAAGAAATTCTTTAGAATACTTAAAAATAAATTTAAATTTGTCTTTCTACATGTAAACTGTGAATAAGTTATGGATAACCCTAAATGCACCATAGTAGTTTTTGAGAATGATGATTATGATATTTTAGGTTACAGTAGGCTGTCTACTGTAAATAGTATTTCTGAGTACAGTGATTATGATAAAACTTTACTGCACCTGAGTACTGGGTGTAAAACTATTGAAACTATTTGCACCTACCATGCAAAAAATTTCTTGCCAAGTTTTGCCACCTTTATGGAACTTCTAGCTGGTAGGTACAAACAGTTTCAATAGTTTTACACCTAGTTCTCAGGTGCAGTAAAGTTTTATCATCATCACTGTACTCAGAAATACTATTTACAGTAGACTGCCTACTGTAACTTAAAATATTACAATCATCATTCTCAAAAACTCCTATGGAGCATTTAGGGTTATCCATAACTTATTCACAGTTTATATGTAGAAAGACAAATTTAAATTTATATTTAAGGATTCTAAAGAGTTTCTTCTTTTACCTTTAACAAAACATTCTGTGAATATGAATGAACTTGAAATGAAGAGAAACCACATCAGCTTCACAAGATTTTACAGCAGAAACACTAGCTCAACAACCTACTTCTTTCAGAATTTGAGAGACAACTAAGATACACATGTGAGAGCAAGCCAGAACAAGGATGACCAGATGGTATGAACAAACCTGGACAAGTTGAGAAATGCTCAGTTCTGTTGTGGGTAGCAATCATATGTTAAAAAATCAGACAAGTTTAGTGGTATTCTATATTCCCAGGTGCTAAAAATATTAAATTATCTTATTAAACTTTAAATATGTTTCTTCATTGCTCTTCTTAGTCTTTTTTTAGTATTTAAGGCAAAGAATAAGGTATATAATTACATTTAAATAAAAAAAAAAGATTTTAAAAAATGAAAATAATCGTGCTGTTTTTGTGCAATTTTTTGAAAGTTCAGTCCCTTATATCTGCCAAACGCCTTTGAATAACACAGCAACTTTTGTTTTGTTAGAAATCTGGTAAAAAGTACTTAAAATACCACATATAAAAATTTTTTTATCTTGCCCCCCACATGCATTTTTTTAGCGTTGAAAATGGGATTTTTAAAAAAATTTACCACTTTTGGGGGGGCATATCTCATAAAGGGAGTGGAGTAACAAGCCAATTTTTTTATACAGTAAGTAACCATGACTATGAATATATATGATGAAAAAATCGGCTTGTTACTTTGATTCCTTCATGGGTTTTTTAATGTTCGAAAGTAGTAAAAAATATCATTTTTGTCGTGAACTTTGACCTTGAAAAAATAAATATTTTTTTTTAATCTGAAATTTACTGATAGCATATATAAAAAGATCTTTTTCTTAGCTTTCCAATGAGCTGTGTTTGAGCTCAAAATCTTTGATAGAAAAAAGTTATAGTTCATAAGACAAAGCATCAAAGCGCCCGATTTTCGCTGTTGCCAACAACAAAAATGGCCTATATATCAAAGGGTAAATTTTTAAAAAATAAAACGAACACTATTTTGAGCTCTGGGAAGTAAAAGGAATACACATGCAAATTTTCATCAAAAATCAAAAATGGTGATGCGCACCCCATTTGTTGATTTAAAATGGAATGACCCTGTGATGAGTTGACATGTCAGAGCTCCAAAAAGTCATGATTATTAGAGCGCTTTTAAATGGAGCCTCAGTTATGGAAACAGCAAACCTTTTGGGGGGTTGCAAACAGTACACTATCTGCTGTTATGATAGCATACGCAAAACATGGTAAGATGACGTCTTCAAAGCACAGCAGTAGCCGAAAGTCGAAGCTTGCTGATAGGGATAGACTGGTCTTGAAGAGCATAGCAGCTCGAAAGTACTGCAATCGTTATCCCAGACAACATTAGAAATAAGCAGGCATCTCCAGAATCACGTTTTAACAAAAATTGTTGAAAGGGAGCTCCAGGCTGCAAACATTTAAGGCAGGGTGGCAATTCGTAAACACTAGGTGACAGCAACTAATGTTTTCAAGCGGCACCAATGAGCCAGAGATCGCAAAAGCTGATCCTCACATCAGTGGCAACAGGTAATATGGTTAAATGAATCGTCATTCACCCTATTTCAGATGACCGAAAATGTTTAAGTCTGGAGAACGCTGTACTGGTGCGCCATTTTAAATCAGGCCTCTACGTCTGTAAATGCTCCTAGCTCGCAAATTCGGAACGATTTCGAAAAACGTGCTGTACCACGTTGTTATTATTGCAACATTGTGGGTCTTATTAAGCCTGCGTGCCCTAAGTTAAGAAAAGAAAATGAAATCGAGTCTATAAATTGTATTTGGGAAGAAAAACAGGCGGATTTCTTAACCCCGTATATGGATAAGGGTTTAGTGAATGGAAAAAATCTGGATTTTCTTCGAGATACTGGAGCAACAATAGACTTAGTAAGTTCTAAGTATGTGCTTCCGTCTAGTTTCAGCGGAGAGAATGTATGGATAAGACAAACACTAAGTCTGGATTTGGTATGCCTGCCCTTAGCTGTTATCGAGATTTCCGCATCTTTTGGTACACTCAAGACTAAGGCTGCCGTCTGCGCGGATCAAATAAGCCAGGATAGGTATGTGTTAGGAAACCGAACTGCAGCCTTAATCAAAGAGAAAAATGGCTACGATTTTCCCACAGTAGAATCCTTAAACGCCGTTTAAACGCGATCGAAAACTAAAAAAAATCCAACAAGAAAGCGATAATTCTGAACCTAACTCTCCTGTATCAGGCCCAGAAGAGGAACCCCCCGTTTCTGAGAATTACTGCGTGCTAAATACTACTCCCGGGTAGAAAAGCAGATCTCTATCCCTGCAGCAGAGGAGGATTTCCCCGAGTTTACACTGTTACAGGTTGATCAAACGTAGTTTATGAAGGCGCAAAAGCAATGCCCCGAAATTAAGGAGTTAATTAAGGAAGCATTGACTCAAGAGACGGGAACAGTGAAAAAAGTAGATTCGATTGAGAAGGGAATACTTTTCAAAACGAAGGAAGATAATCGGTGTGGGAACGCAATAAAATTGTTAGTAATGCCGAAACAGGTACGAAACCAAGGTACTGTGCCATGAATCCCCTTCTGCACATTTGGGAAGCACTAAATCCGAAGATAAACTGAGGCAATATTTTTATTGGCCAAATTGTTTTAAAGCGATGGATGAATTTGTTAAAACTTGCGACAAAACAGGGCATCCAATTGACTATACAAAGGCTTCGTTAAAATTAATGCCTGTTATTCACAGGGGCGGACTGGCCATGTGGAAGATGTGGAAAATTCCACATGGGCCGCACCTACTTTGGGCCGTTTTTATACATTTATTTATTTTTTTCTAATTAGAAAAAGAAAATTTCGAAAAAAAAAAAAAAGTTGGGCCGGCCCAGCCGTTTTCACGTTTGAAATCACAGCTAGAACTGTCTCTTTCTAGAGGGGAAGGGGGGTGTTAAGTCGCTGATTACTCAGCACTATATGGTTTTCCTCTTCCAAGTGAAAGTCAAGGCCGAGGGAAACAATGGCTTTGTGGGGTCTTCGTCTAAAACGATGCTTAAGGCATCCTGGCTTAAGTCTCCAAATTGTGTCTCTTTTGCTATCTCTGTTCGGAATTGATGCTTCGAGGGTTTCTAGTATGGAGCGTTATATTGGGGGGGGGGGGGGGGGCTTTTTTATGGCCATCTGAGATCTGACGCTGCCTGGGAAAAAGTTGAAATAAGAAAAAGGCGCCATTCGAAGAAAAGGATGTATTGGGATTCTTAAGTAACATGAGAAACGAAAGCTAAACATTTTTTTTTCCTTTTCTTCTTTCGTGCTTCCCGCCACTTTTTATGCAATGGATAGACCCATGGCTTTTTCAACCAATTAGGTTCTCAAAATAACAAAAACGAGTCTATCGTTATACATCGTTCTTGAATCAACAGTGACAAAAATCTTTTCGAGGTAAGTTTAATATTTTAAATAATGTGTTTGTTAAACTTTTGCTGTAATACGAATTTGAAATATAATTATTATAAATTGAATATATTTTTGTTTATCTGAGTTTAAATTCCTAAAGGTACAAAAAGTATAAAGGTTAAATTTAAAATGTACTGGATATTTCATTTCATTAGAAATATATTGCAAAAAAGCTTTCATAACATTTTCTTGTGAACTCTTGTTAATTTTTAAATTGATATCAGCTTAAAATTTCAAAAAACAATCAGCATATAACGTATTAGAGTTACAATCCGCATTAAAAATTACCCATGTAGATACAATCTTTTATGTGATTTGGCTCGAATTTTAAGCCAGAAAATGTCTTACATTCTGGATACACTCATACAATCTTGAGAAGGGGGGGGGGGCACAGACCTCGAAGTTTAGGAGTGCAGACTGGGCCTTCACTCCCCTCCCGCCTATTTTTCACATATATTTTTCTTTAGAGAAACCTTTGCTCTTACTTTTCGGATAAATTTTTTCACTCATAATTTATTCAACTTTTTTTGCTCAGTTACCAGGCTAAAAATTTAGACGGGGCTGTAAGTTACTACAAATATGGGTCTTTTGTAGTCTGATCAACTTTTTTGATAACAAAACACCATTAGTCCACTTTTATGTGTCTTTTTCGCTGATATTCCTCACATTTTTTAATGCTCTCTTTGTTGTTTTTTGGATTAATCTAATAGTTGGATTTGTATAAGAAAAGTAATGCAATAATCTGCTTGCTTTAGGTGGCAGAGCCCTGATCATTTCAGTAGGGGGGGGGCAGGTGCGGGTGGTCAATCGGCCCCTTTACATAAACAGAAAAAAATTATATAAAATAAATATGCTTGCTCAACTTTGAATTATCTTCCAGAAATAAGTCATAACACAATGACAAAATTTGAAGGAATTCAAAAGTAAGCTTCAAGAAACTTACCGGAAACAATTGTAAATAATAGCACAGGTAAGTTTGTCATAGCATTTAAGTAAAAAGTTTGTAAATCAAGTATGAGACAAGAATTATGTATTCAGATTATCTACAGAAACAACGTAGTAAAAAACAGATTTCAGACACAAATAAATGATTTATTTTGTTATATTATATGCACTATAAGATTTTTTTAGCAATTATCTTGCATTTGGTACGGTTTTTTTTTATATATGATTATGACTGACGAATCCTTGAAAGAAATATTTAGAAAGTGAAAATTTCTGATTTATGATGAAAGATAATTAACTCTATGCTGAAGTCTATACTTTAAAATAAATATTTACATTTTCAGTTACTACCTGAACACATTAAGAATTTAGATTAATATAATATTTTTTTTAATAGAAGTCTAGATGGGGTAATATAATTAGATTTATTTATATAAGTATATTATGTAAGATGTTTTTATATTTTTATTTTTGTGATAAAGATAATAGTATTGTAATTGGAACTGATTGTTAACATTTTAGTTCAGTTAATATGTTTTTAATATTGGGAATTAACATTTGTTTATATGTAGCATAAAAAACACGCCCCCCACACCACCCAACGCCCCAAATAATCACAAAAATAGAAAAAAAGCATATCTCCGGAAACATCACTACTAAGCCCCCCCCCCCCAACACACTATGCAAAACTCACGACAAGATTCGACAACCAATCCAACACAAACAAAAATAATTACCAAAAAACCACCCTCAGAACATACATTAAATACAAAAAATTCTCTAATATAAACTGTCAAATCAATAATATACTTTCAAACTCAATTATAAAATACACGAAACAATTGATCTGTGAAGAGAATAGTATTTAATAAATATTTTAAAATCAAATTATTTATATGACTGATCTATATATGTAATATATCTTACATGTAATCATAGATTGATTTATTTACAAGAAGTATTCACAGATAAGATATATTTCAATTTATGATGGTATTTATGAACAAATAGAAGATAATTCAGAGATGTACAGTGTAATTGTTTGATAGAATATTTTTTCTTTTCGAGTTATTGATTATTAATTATTATTATTTGAGAATTTATTATTATTTAATCAATATTTTAGATCTACGTTGATATGTTGTAGATTCGCTTCTTATACTGACGGCAATTTAATTTAATATTATAGTAAATTTATTAATGTATTTTTATTGTATATTCTTCTAAATTATTTTTTTCATAATTTTCTATGTTATTATTAATATAAATTTCATATTAGTTATTTATATTTATAAATTTATTTAATGCTATTATATTTAGAAGTTAAATGTTTATGATAATCTTATAATATTTATTAATAAATTAGATTATTGATAATACTATCACTCATCTGTCTTATTTATATAAGATGTTTAGATTGATATATCATTAATTATATTATTCTAGAATCATTTAATTTTTGTTTTTAATTTAAAATTGATGCATAACAAAATACATTATTATTTTACTTAATTATTTATTTTTATCTTTAAAAAGAGATTATTGATTATTTTAATTTTTTATAAAAACTGCAATGTTTTTTTTTTTATATATTTAGTATTATTCTTTATTTCATTATATAGAAACTTAATTTTTAAGTGAATAATATTATTCTAATTATAATGATATTTTTATTCTATTAATTTATTGTAATACTAGTTATCTTCTATATAAAAAAACTTTAACATTTTTTTTTCAATTTATGGTATATTTAAATTATCTTGTAATTTTACTACTGAAAATTTTTTATTTTTATCATTAGTTTATAAATATATAATAAATATTTATTTTATATTCAATAGATTTGGAATTTATTAATTTTGGTATTTAATAAATATATGTATATACAAAAAAACTCGAATAAAATTTATACCAATAATTAAATAAATTTATTACATCAACTAATTAATAAAAAACTCAAATTTGTTTATTTATTTTCAACGAAATATTAAGTTAAATTACATAAAGATATATATACATTATATTTGTCTATATTAATATATCACACGTTTCATTCTAACATATAATTAATTTTCTTACCTCTTTAAATTATTATAATTATCTTTTATTATTATTATATAATTTTTCCCATTCCACATAATAATTTTAATCTATTTCAAGTTAATTTTCTACTCAATCTCATCATAAATATTTAGCAAATTTAAAAGCCTATCTACATAGGAAATATAAGATTTAAAATTAACTTTATATTTTATAAAACTTATGAATCATCACTATAATAAATTTTTTTTAATTTATTATATAAAATTATTAATATAAATAAGGTTTTAGTTTTTTTTGAAATTATCTAATAAATATTAATTTAATTGCAATTTGCTACTAATTAGTTATTTAAAATCTTATGATTCGTAACTAAATACTATATCAAATATTTATAATGCAATATACTATCAATTTTTTAGTTAAAATTATAAATTAAATTTTATTTTATTAAATTTAATTATATTTTTAAAATTTATAAAAAAAATGATAATTTATGATATAATATTAATTTTTGTAACATCAATATAAAATTTTCTAAAGTCAAATATCAAAAAACTCTCCATGTATTTATTTGTCCAATATATTTACTAGTTTTCTTTTATTTGAACATCTGAAAGTATAAAATCAATGTTAATTAAATATTGCATAATTAATTAATGAACTATGATCTGAATACATAATCTATAATTAAAAAATATAATGATAAATATATTATAGAACATATTAATTATTATAAATTTAATGGAAATAAGTTTAGACGTATTAATTTATATTTTTTATACTACATCAAACCAGATAAATCAGATAAAATAGCTTTAATACCATATAATTTATTAAATAAATATGCTTAATTCGTTGTTTATTAATTACATATCATTAAGTAGATTTGAGTTTAATATTTACTAATTATTTTTACATCGACCACCAGAACATACAACTCAATCCTTAATATTTTAATCACATACAATGAACCACATTATATCATTATAATCTATCATTTTAGCTAAATTAAAGTTAAGATATTTGCAAGATTACTTACTTTTATATACCTAAAATGCTCTCAAACACTTTATAAACTAATTTTATTATTATAATAAAATTATAACACTTCTCAAAAAAAACTGTTACAATAATTGAATACTAAACTAAAATAATTTTAATTCAGGCAATCATAGTATTATAATACTATTATTTTAAACATTATAAATTTCTTTAAATTTTTACTGTTTTACGCAGATGAACTAACATCTTTATAGTTAAATATTTTTAATTTTTACTTTTAATGATTTTAATTAACAAATAAGTTTTTCGAATTCACTTTAATATATATTAATATTTAGATATATTAAGTTTTATAGAATTTATAAAATCATATATTTTATAATTTAATTATAAGCAACAACTTTATGCTATAAATTACTACAATTAAAATATAGTCTTACTCAATTATTATGACTATACATATAATAGCGTTTAATATATCAAAATAAAAGATATACTTTTTAGCTATTTCATTTGATCTTTTATTAACTTAATCATTCTAATTAGTACTTTAATTGTATTTAGAATTTAATCAAATTCCATTACTCTAATCAGCTATTTTTTTAATATATCATTTATAAAATGTTATTATTTTTAATGTTACCTTTATATTATTTTCTTG
>JAXGGA010010961.1:0-44541 GCA_038373865.1 Uloborus plumipes
ATTCTACAGATACCATGAAGCATACATTCTATTTTCCGCAAAATAATACTACAACAAAGAACGAGGGTATCCTCCTGTTTAGAGCCAATCAGGAATATCCCAATCACAAGATTAGGTATTGCTTATGAGATAAATATTCAGAGCTCCTTTATTTTAATTGATTTTTCAAGAAATTCTTTAGTATTTTATAATTATGAATGCATAATGCTCAGGCATCGGAGAAATTCTATTTATTGTTCAATGATTTAATAAATTAAATTTCATGACATATTGGGTAGATCAGGGCTTCCCAAACTTTTTAATCAGCGGACCCCTTTCATGAATCAAAGTTCGGAGAGGACCCCTGTCGTAAATGAAGTTGAAAAATTAACTTAAACCAGACATGGGCTAGATTTCTTGACGATTACTTTTGCGGGAGAAAAACAAATTATGGCGCATTTTGCTCGTAATCTCAATTTTACAATCATAGGTATTCAAATTTATCTTTTGTCAGTAAAAAGAAGTTCGTATTTACTAATATATCTTTTGTAACAAAGACCGTAAGTTAAACTGCACTTTTACATTTGTAATATGAACCTAGTTTAAGTGCATAAATTTTTGTATATTGTACATTAAAAAAAAAAGCAATTTTATACGATTTGTGGCGATGTTAGAGCAGTTTTTAGGGCACCCACCCACAGAAAATGCTAAGCCTTAAAAACGCGCCAGTAGGCCTTTTTTAGACATATTAGGAGGAGCAATAGGTCCAAGACAGCACATCAGGCGATTTTTCAAAATCCTTGCTTTAAAAATTTTCTTTTGAAAGATCTTTTTGTTAACAATTAGATTAAATGAGGTATGGGGATAATCTGCCGGATTTTTTTTATATTTTTAATTGAATTTTGAATGAATAATTTCTTGCAATTTGCTAAATTACAACTTTTCAAACGCACTTTTAGAGTTTGGTTACGTTAGGAAAGAGGGATATTCTTGCGCTCCACGAATTTTTTAGAAATGGAAGCGTTATAAACGTAGCAATCTGCCATTTGGGTAACGAAAGGGTGCAAGGAAAGATCCCCGGATATTTTTAAATATTAAAATTTACAATTTCAAACGTAGACTAAATCTGATGATATTATGGTAAATGGAGGTCAGTAACTGTTCCCCAGAAATATTTCGAAATTATAGTTGTAAGAGCACTAATCCATACGATGAACGGTGAATTCATGTGGGAGTGAAGTTTCGGGGACCGTCTCCGGTAAAGTTCTTGAAATTGAGGTCTTAAAAGATCTTGGAAGGTAGTTTCCAAGGCTTAGCCTGAAGTTATGTCAATCAAATATCCATCTTAACATGTCAATCAAATATTCATGTTAACATGTCTATCAAATATTCATATAAACATGATGACAGACAGTACGAATTTGTGAGAGCAGAAAACGGTTTGACCGCATGATCTTGCAGCAACCTGTCTCAAAATATTGAGTATGGCATAAAGGGCAACTGCATACTTCGAAAAGGAAAACTCTGGTTTTCAAAAGCAAAAAAGTAATTTTAAAGCTTTAAAACCCTTTTTTTTTTCGTGATTCACCGCGGACCCCCGACTAAAGCTCGGCGGACCCCTAAGGGGTCCGCGGACCACAGTTTGGGAAGCCCTGGGGTAGATAATACAGCCATTAATATGTATATCATTATTTTTTGGTTTAATTAATTTTAAGTCCATGAGAGGGGGAACAAAAGCATATGGTCGTAGCGAAAAACATGCATATACTGTCAGCAGGATATCTCTTAATGGAAGAAATAACCAAAAGTAAACTCTTTTCCTGTAAATAGCTAACATATCAGTGGTTTGTTAAAAAAAAAAAAAATCTACTGCTCCCCCTTTATGAGAAAAATGGCTGTCAAGATATCCAAAATCGCATGTTTTTGCCTTATGGCTTATTTTTAAGCTTAAATATTTCCAAGAAGGAGTGAGAAACTATAGTTATGCATTGTGTAAATATTTACAGTAAACGTCTGTACACTACCAGAAAGTGAGTAAACCTTTGGCTATGTCTTCCTTTTTTTGGAATAAATTCCTCCATTTTAGCAAAATCGGCAAAATCAAGTTTTTGTGATTACAACTTCAAAGAGCCCTGTACCTTAGCAATTTTCATTATGAACGTTCTAGTATTTTTTTTCTGAATGCCTGTAGTAACTTGCTTCCATAGATACCTAACACGTTTATATTGCATGAGTACAATTTTTTATAAAAAATGATTAAATAACATCATTCTTTTAGTATTTTGACGGGGAGGACAAACTTTGGGGGCATGTATCTCAGATTAGTGTAGACTCATATTCAGTGTAGACGAGATCACGTTAATCTGGGAAAGCGTGTGTCTCCCAAGAAAACGTTAAGACGTTCTGGGGTTCAATGACCCCAGATAAAAATCCAGTCCTACGCAAATAAAAATGACATTTATCTACTTGTTTGTTGTTTCAACAATAACGTTTTATACTTTTCGACATTAAAATTTACTCTTAGACAGAGCCGTAGCCAGCACAAGAGTCCAGGGTAGGCCAAAAAGGTTTTTGGACAGGTCACTAAAATTTTCAAAAGTGAAATAATAATAGGAAATTAGGGATGCCAGCTTCGAAAAATTTTATATTTAGAAATTTTAAGAAAAATTTTAGGGTGGAACGGTGCGATTACTGCTGCTGAAGTTGCTCAGATCAATTCTTTAAGATTAGTTCAGTCGCAAGTCGCAGTGCCGCCACAAAGACAAAAACTAGGGAGGGGCTTTTTTCAAAATTTACAGCTCTTTTATTCACTCAAACTCATCTTAAATGCAGAGAGAAAGAGAGATGGAATAAGAAGAGAAAGTGGATTTTTATCTATCTAGTCTATGAGAAAGTCATTTATAGACACTTTAGGGTCATTCCACGTCAGTTCACCCGGTCATGTAACCCATGTCCTCGGATTTTGATAAAATTTGGTGTATTTAATATTTTTATGGTGGTAAGTAGCCATATGAATTCTTTTGCCCATATGTGATCTGGTTTTTGTTTTACAGGCCGTCAAACTTTTCAAAAAATTGCATTTTCTGTCAACCGCTAAGCCTAATCTGCATGTATACGTATCTCTTCAGTAAATTGTGACGGGTGCAGAAATCTTTCAATATTTCCAAAAATACTCAGATATGTTGCTGAAAGTATGAGGATTTAATAAGAAAATACTTGAAATTTATATAATATAATTTTCTTTGAATAAAATTTGCATAAACTACTACAAGCATTTTTTTTCTTGTGCAAAACATGAGTTTACTTAAGTGGCATTTAACGAAAAGGCGGAGGTCCTATTAAATAATGGAAGCATTCGAAATGAGCCTGAAGGTGTGTTCTATCATTGCAAAGAATAAAATTAGTGGTTTTTTTCGTTTTCTCGTTGCTATTGCACAATATACACATTTCAGTATCAAAATTTTTGAAAAAAAGTTCGAGTCATTTTCCTAACCTAAATTTCACTGAAAAGCAAACATACCTTTATTTTTAAGTGTATTTACAGCCCTATTATGCTACTTAAAAATCATCTTAATCCCTTATTAAGCAGAAAGAAAAGTGAGAAATAATTTATGACTCCCAAATTCAGTTGTTAAGTTCAGCAAAATACCATATGTAGGAAAAAGATGTGCAAAACATGAATTTACTTTAGTAGCTTTTTATGAAGAGGTGGAGGTCATATTCAATAATAGAAGCATTCGAAATAAACCTAAAGGTGTGTTCTATCATTGCAAAGAACAAAATTAGTGGCTTTTTTCGTTTTGTTTTTTTTTGTTTTTTTTTTTTTTTGCTATTGCACAATATACACATTTCAGTACCAACATTTTTGAAAAAAGTTCTAGTCATTTTCCCAACTCAATTTTCAATATTTTTTGTGTAAAAGAAGCATTGTTCATGCTTTTGTAGCATAAAAACGTATTCTATTTAGTTTTAATGAATTATAATTGAATTGAATGTTCGAAGAAGAGATAGGATAGCATAATCTTTAAAGTAAAAATAATAATTAAAAATGTGAGTTTCTGAATATTATCGGATTGTTTGTCTTTGAAGTGTTTGTGTGATCCTGTTTTCAGCAAATTTAAGGAATATACTGTTTGATATTTTAACGCTCAACCTTCCGTGCATTTGCGCATGTATCAGGTCTCTTCTTATTTTATCAAAATATGGGTCAGAGTGATAAGAGGGATAAAGAATGTGAGTGGGTTTTCTATTTTGTTTTGTTTGGTTTTCATTGGATTCGCTTATCAGGAAAGTTGGTTTGCACTGATAAATAATAATAGGAGATAATTAAAAAGCTAGAGCCCCGGAAAGACATAATTCAATAAAAATAAACTAGAAATTTCAGCATCCAGTTAAGAGCAAATACAGCTTTCGACACTTGCTATTGAAGTTTAAAAGAAAAAAATTGAAAATTTTCAAGTAAATGACTAATCAAACGGTATATTGAAGCAAGACTATATCTTTTACCTAAGAAAGGACTATTATCTTTACTATAACCAAGAAATGGTAAGATGTTAGATGAAATAACTACGTCAAACGGTCCGTAACATAAGATTCTGGAAGATGTTACTATTCTCTTCAAAAGGAGATTGAATATGCACAAAATAAGTATTCCGAATATTTCATGATAACGCGACTTCAACAAGTACTGTCCGACTTCGGAAATGCAAAGAAGGTCGAACATTAAAATATCAAACAGTATATTCCTTAAATTTGCTGAAAACAGGATCACACAAACACTTCACAGACAAACAATCCGATAATATTCGGAAACTCATATTTTTCATTGTTATTTTTTCTTCAAAGATTGTGCTATCCTGTCTCTTCTTCGCACATTCAATACAATTATAAATCGTTAAAAATAAATATAATACGTTTTTATGCTACAAAAGCATGAGCTATGCTTCTTTTACACAAAAAATATTGAAAATTAAGTTAGGAAAATAACTAGAACTTTTTTCAAAAATGTTGGTACTGAAATGTATATATTGTGCAATAGCAACAAAAAAAAAAGAAGAAAAAAACGAAAAAAGCCACTAATTTTTTTCTTTGCAATGATAGAACACACCTTTAGGTTTATTTCGAATGCTTCTGATATTAAATATGACCTCCGCCTCTTCATAAAAAGCTACTAAAGTGAATTCATGTTTTGCACATCTTTTTTCTACATCTGATATTTTGCTGAACTTAACAACTGAATTTGGGAGTCATAAATTATTTTTCACTTTTCTTTCTGCTTAATAAGGAATTAAGATGATTTTTAAGTAGCATAATAGGGCTGTAAATACACTTAAAAATAAAGGTATGTTTGCTTTTCAGTGAAATTTAGGTTAGGAAAATGACTAGAACTTTTTTTCAAAAATTTTGATACTGAAATGTGTATATTGTGCAACAGCAACGAGAAAACGAAAAAAACCACTAATTTTATTCTTTACAATGATAGAACACACCTTCAGGCTCATTTCGAATGCTTCCATTATTGAATAGGACCTCCGCCTTTTCGTGAAATGCCACTTAAGTAAACTCATGTTCTGCACAAGAAAAAAAATGCTTGTCGTAGTTTATGCAAATTTTATTCAAAGAAAATTATATTATATAAATTTCAAGTATTTTTTTATTAAATCCTCATACTTTCAGCAACATATCTGAGAATTTTTGGAAATATTGAAAGATTTCTGCGTCCGTCACAATTTACTGAAGAGACACGTATACATGCAGATTAGGCTTAGCGGTTGACAGAAAATGCAATTTTTTGAAAAGTTTGACGGCCTCTAAAACAAAAACCAGATCACATATGGGCAAAAGAATTCATATGGTTACTTACCACCATAAAAATATTAAATACACCAAATTTTATCAAAATCCGAGGACATGGGTTACAAAATCCCGTTTTCCCGGGTGATTTGACATGGATTGACCCTTTAGTAATACAAATGTAACAAGTGTAGTTATTAACTTAGAAATAGGGGATTCGGAGGTGTCTCCCCAGGAAATTTTTTGAATTTGCAGTCCTATTTTTTTATTCCTATTTTTTTTTAATTTTTTGGATAAATCTCTTTTTTTTTTTTGGCTTGCAGAATTAACTAGTTTAAAAGTACTTCGGGTGAGTTTTCGCAGTAAAATACTGTTAATTTTCAAACTAAAATTACTAAAAATTATTTCAGTCGAACCTCGTTAATTGGAATACGCTTATAACGAATCACTGCTAAAGCGAACTACATTTGCGATCCTACTGTGTACACATGAAACTATTTTATTGTTTTTCGGATAAGATGAGCTGCGGTTAATTCTAATTAACTTTTTAGGTTCATTTGAGTTCGTTTTAACGAGGTTCGACTGTATAATCGTTTAACAATATTCCTAATGTTGCTATGCTATGCAATCATGCCTCACAAATAGCTGTTCTTTCACTGTTTAAAGCGCGTCTCATTTCATTAGTGTAAAGCGCGATTCAGATTGCGAGCGAAACGCGTGAGCGAAGCGAACTTTTCCCCGCGAAACCGGTTTTTGGAATGCGTTCCCATGACAACGCGGCGAATATTCGCCTTTCGCGAGCGATCTAGCATGCTAGATATTTTCGCGTGCGAATGGCGAGCGAAATTGGGCAACGAGAGCGACAGCCAGTCAGAGGGAAGGGGCCATCTTTGCTCTGTTTTGAGCGCGTGCACATCCGATTTAATTGGGTCTCGCGAGTTGCGCGCTTTATCCTTATTGGGTGAATACCATCACGTGACTTTCGCCCGCATCTAGTATGAATCATCGGAATTTTTCACCTGCGAGCGAAAAACGCTTCGTTCACTCGCAATCGGAAGGCCGATTCAGAATATACATTTCGTCTCTTTTTGTTTTTAAAAAGAGCAGAAACTATCGGTAATCGTTCCTACTGAAACGGTTCACGCTTCTGGTCAATTGACACCGCTGTCTTCGTTAGGCAGTCAGCTGTTCAGGGGAAAATGCCACCTGCAACTGGGGAAGATACCTCCCATTTTACTTATTAACCCCCCCCCCCCCCCAAGATAACTTTGGACCAGCATATCAGTTTTGACTAAAATGTCTCTCATCCTGCCTAAGATGTAAACGAAGTAAACGAAACTACCTTGATATTAGTAGAGCAGCCGTTAATTCATTCAGGTTTGCTGTGTCATCACCAGCGGCAGCTGCTATCATATGTAGAATTTTGGGTAATCTTGTGAAGGCAGGCCATCTTGGTGAAGATAAAAAATATTTAATGTGCGATAGCAATAAGGTGTTTCATGCTAAAGAGCATGTTATGAAGCACTCAAGAGCAGAGGAGAGTTCCAATATCGCAACAAGTAACTTTAGTGCAATTTTTGTACAAAGCAGGAAGCTCAACACTCTAACTCTTAGTCACGATGAGAACACTGGTAGCTTTCGGAAAAGCATCATCAGAGAAAGACCGTAACAGAAGAGCGTAGAGATCGCTACCTCACTCACTATATACCAGAAGAAGACAACAAAGGAAAAACTGGCTGAGCAATATGAAATAGGATTATGTGACTAGTTGAAGGACATAGGTAAAGACATTTGCCTTCAACTAATTGGCAGTGATACCTCCAATGAAATGTCTGACTGGAAAGGAGGCATGCTACATTACGTTGAAAAACTCCTCCATTACAGATTTTTTAGATCTTTCTTTCTGCTGACTTCACAACAACGAGCAGATGTCATGTACTCGCAAAACTTGACGGACCAGCTTCTCCAGAAAATGAAGGGATGTACTGTATGGATGGCACTGTAGGTAAAATCTTTTCCCAAGTTGAGTTTCTTGAGAAAAAAACAACAAAATAAGTAAAATAGGGGGTCACTTCCTCGGTTACAGGTAGTATTTTCCCCTGAGCAGCTGACTGCCTAACGAAGACAGCGGTGTCAATTGAACAGAAGCGTAAACCGTTTCAGTAGGAACGATTACCGATACTTTCTGCTCTTTTTAAAAACAAAAAGAGACAAAATATATATTTAACTGTATTTTTTATAAGGAACGTTCATTGGAATTAAAAACATGCATTTAAGTTAGCAGAACAATCTTTTAAAAAACTCCAGCAGCTATATTGTGTAAACCTGAAAGTAGAAAACTTTTTGAAAAAAACGCCGGAGTTTTATGTAAATAGCGTTTTCTCGGTAGCGAAAATTTTTTTCCAAAAACTTTTTTTGGTACCAATCAACTCAAAATGAGCAAATACATAGAAAAGTGCGTGTACCAAGTAGAAAAAAAACTTTTATTTTTATGACATACCCTAATGTACAATGTCCAACTGGTAAAACTTTACCGTTTGCCTATGCACCAAAATCTACCAATTTGAGGTTGTAAAATTTGTCATGGGTGTATTGGAGCAGCATACAAGGACGACATTTTTTACTTCTACGCTACTTACAAGAGGTTATAGTATTAAATTATTAGCTGTCAACTTATGACTGATATGCATGTGAATGTCATTTTTACGTGAATACTAAAGTCAAAAATTTTAAAGGCAAGTTATATTTATTTATATATTTCATTTGTATATCAGTTATTTGTTCTTAAAGAATGATTCTACACGTTTTTAACTTACACCCAACATAGCGAGCTAATTAAGGGCTTTCGCTGGCCTCGATATTTTTTTTGCGATGTCTGAAAACTGCATAATGCATGAGAATAGTTTCCGCTTGACAGCAATAACTGAAACCAAAATCGAAGTTAAGTAGACAACATAATAAGGAAAGAAAAGGAAGAAGGAAAAGAGGTATAAAGAAATAAGCAATTACAAAATATGGAAGCTGCAGTAAGATCGCTCTCGGTCATCAAGAAAGGCTATTTTCTTAGAAATTGATTTCTGACTCAG
Organism: Uloborus plumipes; assembly: GCA_038373865.1. Classification (NCBI taxonomy): domain Eukaryota; kingdom Metazoa; phylum Arthropoda; class Arachnida; order Araneae; family Uloboridae; genus Uloborus; species Uloborus plumipes. The sequence goes on from JAXGGA010010961.1 coordinate 8,859, forward strand.
ATACAATCTTCTGATGCTGTTTCAAATCTATTATTAAAGACAAAATAACTGTTGTTACAGAAGGTCGTACAGCATCGTTGCTCTGCAGATCCTTTAGATCGTTTTGCTAAACTGATACGAATTGTTGTGTCTAATTTTAAGCTCACTCCTTTCTTGTCAAAGGTGAAATTTACAATCACATTTAATCATTTCAGAGTTATTTTTGCTCAATATATATTGCTTTTTTACACGAATAATTTTCACGCATTAAGTAATTCAGGTTTTTACACCCTGCCGGATTAAATTCTCAGTTATGATTTTTCATTATTATCTACACGCAATTCTCTGGTGGTTGCTTTTAAAGAGGCAGTTGTGCATAAAAACGTGTATGAAATAACCTGCAGTATTTTTTACCAATTTCCACCGATAATTACTATTTTAACCCATTAATGCCTAGCGTCCCTTTTTAGGGACGGTCCAAAAAGGGGTCTGAATTTCCCCAAAATGAACATTTCAACCAAATTGCAGCACGTAGCCATTGTAAAGTGTCTTCTGTAGCGGTTTTAATATGATCTTTATCAAAAATTACATCGTTCACGAACTCAAGAAAAAAAGCTATGTTTTCAAAGTTATTCCCAGATTCCCAGTTTATGTTAATTGCTGATTTTATTTCTTTTTATAAAATGTCTTTTTAAATATTATATCGTAGGCAGAAAAAAAATTAGTAAAAAAAGCATGTACCCTCTGGGGTCTATCGTAACTTTTAAGGGACGATTTTTCGTTCCTTAATAAAAAAAAATATTTTTTTACATAATGTTTTTTTTTTATTATTTTTCCTGTCCATTAAACACTGTTTGTAACCAATACACAAAATATCTTCGGAAAAAAAATGTCAGGCATTAATGGGCTAAAGAAAAGTTATAAGGAAGTTTTCTTCAGAACGTGATCCAAGTTATTGCGTTTAAAAACTTTAATATAAATGCATAATGATCGTTCAATTTTTCTGTTGATTTATCTGATTCAACACTAAGAGGAAATCATAAGAGAGCTTCTAATGCTGATTGCGGTCATATTGGCGTGCTGTTAGAAAACTAGCGGGAAGATCGATTAACATTAGCAAAATAATAGATACCCTGCTCGATTACAGGTTATTTTCCCACCACTGATGATCCGACAGGATGATATGCTTCACATTAACCGTTATCATATACTGTAAAAAATGAATTTTGTTTTTACAGTATAATACAGCTAATTTTACAGTAATGTACTGTAAAAATTGCTAGTTTTACAGTAATCAACTGCAAAATTGCTAATTTAACAGTTTATTATCGTGCATTTTACAGTTTTAAATTGGAACCTCTGCTTACAGTATTATACTGTTGTTTTAACAGTACAATACTACTGAATTTTACGTCAATAAACTAAAATTTTCAACTTCACAATAAGAAACTGTAAAATTGCAAGTTTTACAGTTCATTACTGTGCATTTTACAGTTTAAATTGGAACCTCGGCTGCCAGTATTAAACTGTAAAAACAACAGTTAATTTTTTACTGTGTTACTATTAAATCGAATCAGTTTATGAAAAAAAAATACAATAGTGAGCATATTAGACGTACTTTCGCATAACATTGTTCTATATTGTTCTTTTAAATGTTCTTTTTTCTTTTTAATTAATCGCTTTGTCCTCCCACAGACTTTTTCAAGTGTGGAATGTGATATATGAAGTCAACTGTTGCATACAATGTCTTTTAGCCAATCATACTTTTCCGACTTTTCGGTGTATTTTTCCAGATCTTTGTTTTAAGTAGGATTATTTCCTTCTTTACACTGCAAAAAATAAAGTGACGTTCTTACAGTATAATACTGGCAGCACAGGTTCCAGTTTAAAACTGTAAAACGCACAGTAATAAACTGTAAAACTATCAAATTTAACAGTTTTTTACTGTAAAGCAGCAGTTTTACAGATTATTACTGTACAACAGCAGTTTTACAGTTTATTACCACTAAATTAGCTGTATCCCAAGTAGCACACTTCGTTTTTTAAAGGTTGGTGAAATGGTTATTAACGTTGTAACAATCGCTCAAAAACGTTTATAAAACGTTTAAATGTTATTTGTGCTACCTGGGATTATACTGTAAAAACAACAGCGTAATACTTGCAGCAGAGGTTCCAGCTTAAAACTGTAAAATGCACAGTAATAAACTAAAATTAGAGCAATTCTAGTTTAGAACTAGTAAAGCAGCAGTTTTACAGTTTATTAGTGTAAAATTAGCGATTTTACAGTTTATTACTGCAAAATTGGCAATTTTTACAGTTTGTTACTATAAAATTAGCTGTATTATACTGTAAAAACAGCATCTAACGTCTTCCTCCAAAATATTAGACAAGATGCCGCTTCATCTTACACAATAGGGTGGAGCGAAAAAAATAAATTTTTGATTTTCGTAAACGGGTACCTTTCATTTACTGTGAATGAGGATAAGGGTCATTCCATGTCAAGTATCCCAAATTTCGAAAAAATCCCCACTCGACCACCTCCGATTTTGATGAAAATTTTTTTGGATGTACATATAAGACTTGCGTGAAACCATACCAAATTATAGCTCTATAAGCCTTATGGTTTAGCCAGTAAAAATTATGGAAAAAAGGCCTCTTTTTCGTGTCTTGAAAAAAATGACCAAATCGTCAAGTTTGTGCTTTTATTGCTCGCGACCTAAGACGATTATCAGGCTCAAATTTGGTGATTCTGATCACTGTTTAGGGTAGAATAGCCTACTTGTGTAACAAAAGCTCCATACACTGTAGATTTTTTGCAATTTGCTGCCAAAGTTGGTAAAAAATCGTATTTGGTAAATTTTTATCATACGTTATCAGCTTGTATCTGCTGAGAGAATGACTTTCTGAAGCTAATTCTTTCCTCGTTTATAGCCTGATAGTTCGTCTGAAAGGTGTGCAAGTGGCATCTCGATAGCTCAAATAATTGCTGAATAATGCGAGTTGAAATTCCAGTTAAATTTCTTTTTTCTCAATTTTGTCTCAATTTCAAAGGGCAATATCTCAAAAGGGTCATCTTGGATTTGAATTTTCTTTACATCATTGAAAAGAACACACTTTTCTTAACTAAAAAACGTTATTTTTATTTTTGAGACAAACCAGTTTCAAGGGTTATTGCAGGTCAAAAATGTGTACGTCATTCAACGTGAAATCAAAGAAAAAAAGACATAGACCTCAAAAGTTGATGTCAATTTGTTCTAATAAAATTTACAGGAGCTATTGTACTTATGTTCTGATAGAAAAAAAACTTTTCTAGAAGTTTTTGAACTTTAGTTTTTGTGTGCGCATCCGTAAAAACTCAAGAAATGGCAAAAAATAAAGTTTCGTTTTTAACAAAAATAATTATCTTCTTACCGCTGCTATAATAGCTTGAGTCTTTTCCTGTGTGTTATTTTTAAGCTCTTGAAACAGAATTTCGGATGATATGTCACTTGGCAAGGTGTCATTAATATTTTAAATTCATAAAAAGCATCGCTTCTTTTTTCAAAAAAATAAATAAATAAATCAATAAAATAATTAATAAATGAGATAAGTAATAACTAAAACAGTTAATATGGTGTGTACGTGATAAAAAATATGTATAATAGGACTGCAAAGCCATTTTTCTAAAATGCGATAACGAAAGTTTTCGATAGAGTTGAACATTGCAATTATTTCCACCATGTAAATAAATGATAACAATAGGAATTGAAAATATGATAAGTATTAATTGAAAATCCATTCATTATACTGCCGAGGATGTGTTTAGATATTCAGCCTATGATTGCAATTTGCCCATAAACAAAATTGATGAAAAATGGAAAAATGCTTTTTATGACCTTGAAACATTAATGACCTACAACCTTGCCAAGTGACATATCATCCGAAATTCTGTTTCAAGAGCTTTAAAATAACACATAGGACAAGACTCAAGCTCTTATAGGAGCGATAAGAAGATAATCATTTTTGTTAAAAACGAAACTTTATTTTTTGCCATTTCTTGAGTTTTTACGGATGCACACACAAAAACGAAAGTTAAAAAACATCTAAAAAAGGTTTTTTCTATCAGAACATAAGTACAACAGCTCCTGTAAATTTTAATAGAACAAATTGACATCAACTTTTGAGGTCTATGTCTTTTTTTCTTTGATTTCACGTTGAATGACGTACACATTTTTGACCTGCAATAACCCTTGAAACTGGTTTGTCTCAAAAATAAAAATAACGTTTTGTAGTTAAGAAAAGTGTGTTCTTTCCAATGATGTAAAGAAAATTCAAATCCAAGATGACCCTTTTGAGATATTGCCCTTTGAAATTGAGACAAAATTGAGAAAAAAGAAATTTAACTGGAATTTCAACTCGCATAATTCAGCAATTATTTGAGCTATCGAGATGCCACTTGCACACCTTTCAGACGAACTATCAGGCAATAAACGAGGAAAGAATTAGCTTCAGAAAGTCATTCTCTCAGCAGATACAAGCTGATAACGTATGATAAAAATTTACCAAAATACGTTTTTTTACCAACTTTGGCAGCAAATTGCAAAAAATCTACAGTGTATGGAGCTTTTGTTACACAAGTAGGCTATTCTACCCTAAACAGTGATCAGAATCACCAAATTTGAGCCTGATAATCGTCTTAGGTCGCGAGCAATAAAAGCACAAACTTGACGATTTGGTCATTTTTTTCAAGACACGAAAAAGAGGCCTTTTTTCCATAATTTTATTGGCTAAACCATAAGGCTGATAGAGCTATAATTTGGTATGGTTTCATGCAAGTCTTATATGTACATTCAAAAAAATTTTCATCAAAATCGGAGGGGGTCGAGTGGGGACGCCTCGTACACTTGACATGGAATGACCCATAAGTAACAATTCTGTAAAATATTTCACTTTTGCGACGTCATCTTTAGTCTGCGCATTTGGCCTAAAATTTTGAAATTTTTGATTTTTTTTAGATTTTTCAAATTAAAAAAAAAAAAATATTGCAAATGATAAAACTAGTGAAGGGTGGTTATTAAATGGAAGAAAAATGTTTGAAATATACAAGAAATTTTTTAAAACCATTTTAGATTATGATTTTAGTTTGTGCGTTAGGCCCAAAGTTCGTCAAATTTTCAGAAATTTCCGATATTTTCAATATTGAGCAGAAATTTTGTAATTCAATATTTCCTCTCAATACTCACTTAAGGTGCCTTCGAAACATTTTCTTAATCATTTTGTTGTTTCTTTGAGCTACTCAACTCTTTTCTTGCTCATTGAAATTACCCAGGACTCACCACGAGGAAGTGGCAGCACTTTGGGTGCCACCCGCGCTCCCCTTGCTTCCAACCAATGAGAGCACACATTTACATTTCTTAGACAAGTCAAGAACAATAAATTGTTTCTTTGAGTAGGAAATTGTTTGCATTTGTTTTGATGGATGCGCTACAAAGACAGGAAAATACAAAGGTGTAATACGGAAACTGGAAGAAAAACTTGGTAGACCTCTGTAATGAGACATTTGCCAATTACATTTGAATGAACTTAATTTGCTGCATTTTTTTTTCAAAAGCTAGATGAACCTACCAGTGGACCAAATTCATTTTTGGGCCTGTTGGACGAAGCCAAACAAAATGTTATACTTTCAAATCAGTTCAATATGAACCTATAGAATTTGTCATTGATCAGATTGATTTTTACAATAAAAATGATTCAAGTACTGAGCAACAGTAACTTCATGAGATGAGCAAGGTAGTTTTGATGGGAAAATATCCAAAAATTATGAAGCAGATGTCAAAGAAAGCTTTTCCAAGCTAGATGTTGACTACAGCAAATATAACACTGGTCAACAGTGGTTTTGGTGCCGAAGATTTTGGAGGTGATTTCTTATGAATTCGACGCCCCGAATTCAAATATGCTATTAGTTTTTGCCTATCAGCTCGAATTTTTAAGATATTAACATTTTAATGAATTGTACATAACACTATTTGAAAAGAAAAACCATGGTTTAAAAAAAACAAATTAAACAATTAATTTTTATTATATTACACAGATATTATTTATTATATACAAAAGAAAACAGAAAAAGTCATCATTTAAACCAGTTACTCACTGAACAATTCGGAAACTTCTTTTGCGTGACATTCTTGAGCGTATTTTAGAACAATTCCGCGTCTTAAAATTCAGCAGTAATTTGCCATCAAGTGAGTATCCCATCTTCCTCGATAGCGATCCCCCATGCATTTTATATCTTGGTGAAATCTTTCACCACACTAATTTCTCCTAAATTATCAGGAAAACGGTCTAAGTGGTTGTGTAAATAGTGAACCTTTCTGCTCATGTTACACCCAAGTGTCTGAAATTATTCAGCATCTCAGTGACTAATTCAACATAGTTTTTAGCTTTATGTTTACCCAGAAAATTTTGGACAACTGAAACAAATGAATTCCAGGCTTTTTGTTCAATCTCAATCATTGAATTTATGAAGCCAGGGTCTTTAATCAGCTGTCTTATTTGTGGGCCATCAAATATTTCTGCTTTAATTTTTTTCATACTCAGCAGAGGCATTTTTACCCTTATATATGCAAAGTATGATCCATTCTTATCAAGAGCCTTTACAAACTGCTTCATTAGACCCAGCTTGATATGCAGTGCTGGAAAGATGATTTTCTCTTGGAACTAAAGGATCATTAATGATATTCTTTTCCTCAACATCAATGTTTGCTGTCCTAGGCTACTCTTTTCTAACACAGTGTTGCGTTTTGTCTCTGCTATCCCAGATACACAAGAAACAAGGAACAACCAAGGTCAACCAGTCAGTTATATATCTTATATTATTAGTCTTCTTTTTGTAATAAACTAGGGTTATTACCCGGCGTTGCCCAGGTGCTTATTAATACAACATAGTGGTTCAAACAGTGTTGAATGCAAATAATTATAACAGTAATTGTTTTTAACTTATTTCACGCTAAAATGAAAAAGGTGAGCCTTGATTTGATAATTCATTGTTAATCGTAATCTTTGTCGGAAAATACTCGTATTTAAATGTGTTAAGTGTTTTAAATTGGTATTCTTAAAGGCTCTATTACTCTATCTATTCAAAATTGAAAAAAAATGGCCATTTTGAGACGAAAAAATTAATTTTGAGCTTTTTGCAGCTTTTTAAAAATTTAAAAACCCCACCTATGTGAATTCTAGTACACCAAGGAACCTCTGTGCCAAGTTTGATAAAAATCCGACGAAAACTGTGGATTTGTTTAAGGAACAAACAAATATACATATATTCATTTTTATACGAATAGATAAATTAAAATAATAATTATTTTTTAAAATAATAATTAGTTATTTCATAAAATATTATTATTTTAAATATAATTGGTTTCAAAATAAGACAGACAATAAGGAAAATATACAAGAATATGTCCCTGTAAAAATTTTACAACACTCATACTTGAGCCTATTACATAGAAAAAAGCATTGATAGATAAGCGAATTTATCTAAAAATCTAGAGCTGATACAGAAAAACTGCTTGTATATTCAGATTCAGCAATGAAAATATAGTTAAAATCTGCTCAAAAATCCTAGGCACCAAAAAAAATTTTTTTTTGTAGGCCTGTGTAATCTTTAGACTATAATTTTAAAAAGAGTTCATAACTTTCGCGGTAAAAGTGTCCTTGCTCTTTTAGGATGAAGTGCGAACGTTACTAATTTAGCTATGAATTTGTTTGAGGTTATAAAGATTATCTCTCCGGGAAAAAGCAGCAAATTGTATTCACATCTAATAAAAACAATCTTTGCACCCAAGAAATATGCTGTTATCGATATCTATATATATATATAAATGGATGTATGTATGTTTGTTCCTTATACAAATCCTCAGTTTTCGTCGGATTTTCAACAAACTTGCCACAGAGGTTCCTTGATGCATTAGAATTCACATTAGCGGGGGTTTTGAAATTTAAAAAAAAATCCAAAAAGCTCAAAATTCAAATCTTTTGTCTCAAAATGGCCATTTTCTTTCAATTTTGAATAGATAGAGTAATAGAGATAAGACTTTAAGCATACAAATTGATAAAATGTAACACATTTAAATAGGAGTATTTTCCAACAATGATTACGATTAACAATAATTGTCAATTTAAGGCTCAACTATTTCATTTTAGCATGAAATAAGTTTTTGTATTCCCATGTGGATAGAACTCATTCAAATATTTTTTAGAGCTATGTTGTATTAATAAGCACCCGGGCAACGCCGGGAAATAATCTAGTTAGTTCATAAGAGAGAGCATATAAAGAAACTTTTTTTAAATCGTATTATCGACTCTCAATCTAGAAAACAAACAAGCAAACAAGTGAGAACGCTTCAGATCCCAAAAATAGATAAAAATCTATTTTTATACATTATATACATAAATCAAAAGTCAGGATACATCGATATGATTTCTTGTCATGATGTGGAAAGTACAAAGCCACCTTTTACAGGTAATTTAACAACACAATATTTACAAAGATTATGGAAGCTGAGAATTTAAATATGATGTCTGAATGCGCTCTTTTTAAACTGCCATTCAAGACTCAATCAGTTGAAAGAACTGTCAAATAGGTCACAAGCTCTTCAAAATTGGTATGTAATCACAGGAAAAGAAAAAGTTTAGTAAAAACGAGGATATCTGACAGAAATATTTGATCCATTTACGACACAAAGGAACAATTTAACTGTGAAAGACGTATCTAAGAAATGTAAATGCGTGCATGGATTGGTTGGAAGGAAGGGTTCACGTGTAGGACTAGAAGTGCGGTTACCTCCTCGTGGTGAGTCCTGGGTAGTTCCACACGAGCTAGCAAAGAGTTGAAGGGCTCAAAGTAATAACGAAATGAATAAAAACAGGTTTGAAGACACTTCAAGTGAATATTGAGAAGAAATACTGAGTTAAAAAATGTTGAAAATATCAGAAATGTTGGGAAATTTGATGAATTTTGAGCGTGATGCACGAACTGAAATCATAATCTAAAATAATTTAAAAAAATTCTTTGTATATTTCAAACCTTTTTCTTCCATTTAATAACCACCAGTCACTCGTTTTATCATTTGCAATATTTTTTTTAAATTTGAAAAATTTAAAAAAAAATCTAAAATTTCAAAACTTCAGAGCAAATGCGCAAACTAAAGATGACGTCGCAAAAATGAAATATTAAACAGAATTGTTACTTATCTTCATTCACAGTAAATGAAAGGTACCCGTTTACGAAAATCAAAAATTCATTTTTTTTCGCTCCACCCTATTACACAGTGCCGCAGAGACAGGCGTGATACATAATGTCCCCCAGTATACAGTTATTTATTTTCAGTTTTTTTTGCTGATCTATTTTATACAACATCTGAAAAGAAAGATATATTTTCTTTATGATTTTTTTTCACTAACATAGCATTTATATATACAATGAAGCACCGTTAAAGTTTCTCTTTTATAAGTTTTTTCAATATGTCTCGGCAGAGTCCAATGCATATTAACATATACCTATTATACGTTTTTCCATTTGTCTGTTTTCTTCATGCAGTCCCTTAAAAAACGTATATGCACAGGTGCTTCACTGTACATATATTTGAAAAAAAAATTGTTAGCTAGGTCGTGGTGCCCCAAACTAACATAAATTGTTGTAAATTTCTCTCAGCACAAATGTTTTTTTGATTGAGTAAAATGTTGATTTATGTTGGTGGCACCTTATTGTATCGAAAACATATTTAAACAGTTGAAGCATTTCATATTTTATTTAATCGGTAAACTTGAATGTAACGACCTTCTTATTTGAGGATAATTAACAAGTAAAACAGCATTAATATCATTTTATGCAAGCAAATGATGTTAAAAACTTTCAGCGTACTCATTAGTTGCCATTGATGCGTTTTGCTGAGTACGAGCAGGAAACTTAAAATAAGAAAAAAAAAAAGCTTCGCTAAATATATCTTCGTTCAAAAGAGCAGTTTTAAGCCTTTTCACTACGCCTCATTAATTTCAAAAGACTGAAATTTTTACTTTCGAAACTTTTTTTGCTGCAAAGTAAATAAATTGCTCTTTAGAAATTGATGAACGTGAAAGCTGATTTTTTAGGTCTACCTTGAAATAAGTCTTTTTGTTGTGCTCCGTAATTCTATTTTTAGTTTAGATTGGAGCCTTTGAAGAAAATGTTTATTTTCGGTTTAAACGCCTCAGGGAATTTGATAGAGTTTTTGATGTATGGAGGAATCGCATTACTCCAGGCACTGTTAGTATGAATCTAATTATTCAAGCTATTTTTAAGGAAAAAAATCATTTCCATTCATACAGACAACCGAGCTATGCAAAATATCCTTGTTAAGTAAAAGCTATATAAAGCGAAAATAAAAATTTAGAAAAAAATTGATTATTTTAAAAGACATAATTAAATTAAAAAACATAAAAAAATAATATATTTTTTTTTAAATTAAGGAAAAACTTTTAACAATTCTGTTTTTGATTTGTGTGTTTTAGGAAAAGAGAGGATCGCTTTTTGAGAGAAAATTAGGATATATTTTATTTTATACTATTATTAGAGTGTTTTAACGGTTCGTCCAATGACTTTTGTCTGTGATACAATCTGTATATTTTTTTCTGCAACAAAAGTATAGACGGACTGGTGGAATGCTTTGCAGGGCATATAGGAATTTTACCGAGAAAGTATCTAAAATTAGGGATTATTTTCTATTGGAGAATTTCGAATGGTTATTATAAACAATCTATCTTCATTGCTAAATTCGATGGAAAATTATTGCTACTGATTTTTTAAAGTAATATCGGTTCTTTTTAATTCTAATTGCGTAGTTTTGGACAGCTTTGTGAAGTAAATTGTTGGCAAAATATGAAAAGTAATATTATTTTTTAAAATGTACACGTCATATTATTTAGTTCAAACAATTGTTAATCTTAACTCTGTTGAACTTTTAATGTATTTTTTTAACTTAAAATATGATAAATTTTATAGAAGAATGTTTTTTTTTTTTTTAATATGAAAAATAGTTTTTGATCTGACGAGGTTATACTGCCTGCTAAGCTTTTAAATATCAACAAATGTCAAAATTAATGTTAAAAAAGCTTGTTACAGAAGCGTTTCAACTAAAAACTTAGCAATAGCTGCCAAAAATACTAATGGAATTATAAGTTTAATATTGGTACTTAAAACGTCTGAAATTAGCTTTAATGAATGAAATGTAGGGTAAAAAAGGAACAAATTTAAAAAATCAGATTTACAATGAAGACTCATAAATATTTTGTGCGAGTGTGTTTGTGTTTTTTTTTTATTCTTCCTTTTTTGTGTCTTTAAAATGTTAAGTTAAAATATATTTTGACATAGCTATACCATGCATTAGTAAAATGTGAATGCTAGCTGAAATACACTAGATTTTCAAAAACATAAGGGATATTTTAATAACCACTGATTCGATGCAAGTGCATGATATTTTCAAAAAATGTTATACACAATGTAGTTACCGTCCAGTAAATCAATTTGAATTTAATACAGCTGTTGTCAGAGCCATAAGGACAGTAGTTTCTTCATAGTTCTGACCATTCCACAAAAAAAAAAAGCTACTGAAATAATTCGTACAAATATCTGCATAAAATACTTTTTACGCCAAAAACACACAGCTGTGCAGAATGCAGGTTTTCTATAATAAATTTAGCAATGTTATTGTAAAAACTGGACAAAATTATATAGAAAACGTGAGTTATGTGCTGAAACACAATAAAATTAATAACTGCGCACTATTTTTCAATCTCTTTTATCAGTTTTGATCGTATTATTGTCATTTTTTTTCATAGCACAAAAACGGAATATGACCTACTTGTTCTTCTTTGTCGTCTGCATTACGGATTTTTGAGAAATCTATAAAGGACAGATTTCTATATATTCCGATTTGTCTCAATTTTACTTGAGGTAAGTTCTGAAAATTTCAAAGGAACTACTTTTCATTTCTCGAATTCTGAAAGAATATTACTTAGCCGAATGATTGAAAAAATAGACTGTAATAATACCAATTGCCTACTAAGTATTTACATATTTATGTAGCACCAATGCACAACACGAAAAACACGCAACTTTTGCTTTTTAGAGCACATAAATTTAATTATTCTAATAATTATGTCCATATAACATAAATGCTTAAATTCAAACTTTATTCTGCGAATACGATATTCCTTTATGTTTTCAGTAAACCTAGCAAAAAAATTGCGTTTACCTTCAGTTTAAAGTTCAAAACCTTTCAGAAATTTCTGACCAAAGAAAGCCAAGATGTGGCAAGTTTTCATTTGTCTTTATAGTTTTGACTAAAACTGTATTACTAATAGTTAATTACCAATAGTTAATTACCATACCCCAATAGTTTTTACCATTTACAAATAAATCATTTCACATCTATTTTTTGGTACATAAGTAACTCAGTTATTTGTGCCCTAGTAGTATATTAACAAGAAAAAAAAAACCGCGTTTAGAACTAATTATTTATTCAACTAATTAATATTTATAAAGTCATTCAATAAAACTTATAAATTCAATATAAACGCATGTTTATTTATTTATTTATTTATTTTTTTTTGTACTTTCAAGGAAAAAGTAGAATTTTTGCACTTTGGTTTTATGCTAGAGATACTTCTATAATGTAAAATGATATTAAGTACCTAAATATATTTTTAAAATTATGTCGTGAAAAATTTTTTGTACAAAAATTTAAGAGGTAGTAGAAATTGTTTTAAGCAAGTAAAAATTAATCACGTTTAAAATATCTCATGCCCCAAAGCTCATTTATTAGCTTTTACAGCTCAAGTGTTAAATACGGCTAATTAATTGCGTATCTAAGGTATTAAAGTAAGTCTTAGATATTATTTACCCGCTGAATGAAGTGATAAAACTGTACCTAAGTAAAAAAAAATAGTTTTCAAGGATAAATGCTTAAGTTTCTGTTAGTATTCCAGGAACAAAATATTCTCTTTTCAGACTATAAATTCGGTGAGAAAATATTCATTTTAACCCATTAACGCCTTTTTTTTTCAACGATACTTTGTATACTGGTTACAAATAGTGTTTAATGGACAGGAAAAATAGTTAAAAATTATCATGTAAAAATTAATTTTTTTATTTAAGAAAGAAAAATCGTCCCCGAAAAGGGACGCTAAGCACTAGAGGGTACATACTTTTTTATCAAAATTTTTTTTTCTGCCTACGATGTAATATTGAAAATGACAATTTGTAAGAAGAAATAAAAGCAGCAATTAACATAAACTGGGAAGTAGATTCAGAGAACAAGGAAATATTGGTGTTTTTGAGTATGAAAGTAAGCAAAGCATTTGTTCTGCAAACCTACGTATTGCATTTGCTGCATTCCGATGAGCTCTTTTACTCAATGGGCACATTTTACCTGAGTCTTATTTAAAGCAATACAACGACTTCCCCATAATACCTAACTCAATCCGGTACTCTTGAGCTCAATGCGTACAGCAGCTTCTAAAATAAAAATGAAGAGCTGCTACCACCATTTTTTAGAGTGAATCAAAAACCGGTAGTTCCCGATATTTGATGCATGGGATCTTTTTCCCTATGCAACGATTGTACTGAGCAACCATATATATTTGGTTCATCAATTTCAATTACTTTGTTTTTGCTGTTGGACAATCGCTTAGCCTTTACAATAGGATGAAATCCATGAAGATTCAATACAATCGTTATGACATTGCTATTATTCCACCGAACCAACGTAATATTATTTTACCTGTCATCGACATTTATTCAAAACTTCCTTTCTTTTCTTTTTTGAACAACGTAACCTTAGTTCATGAGCATTTTTTAATCCGATTCTTGCACAAAACCTTTCTGAGACAAATAATCACGTAGGAACGGAAGAGAAGTAAATAAATTGTCACAGTAGAGATCAAAATTGGCATTCTCAGGGAATTTCGAAATTAAATCTGTAACCCCCCCCCTTTTCCAAACACCAGACACATATGCAATCCTTGGATTCTTCATCAAGGTGAAATGCTAAGCTTCTGAAACAGCTTAGGGCTTCTTCCCCAACAGTCAGACTAAACAATAATAGACAATAATGGAAAAGTAATTAAATACAACGAATAATCAGTGTTTTAAAGAACTACATTTTTGAAATAGCTTTCCTTCAAAATTTACCTTGAGTATTTTTCGTAATTAAAAAAAAGGAGAAAATATTTAAGAACGTTGTATAATTAAGTTTATATATTAATTAATTTCATTTAATTAGATTTTTAAAATAAAATAAGTTTTTAAAATGACAATTATTATCTGTTTTTCAGTCTAAAAACATTTACTAATTCTTTTGATATAAATTATAGATTCTAAGCAAGAAACCAGCAACGGTTAAACAATGCAGCCTTATAATAGTGCCTATATAATAGTGCCTAGCGTCCCTTTTTAGGGACGTTCTTAAATTGCTATAAAATCCTTAAAAAAATGAGAATTTACAAAATTGCAAAAAAAGGTAAACTAAAACATCGATCAAAGTAGCACATATATCAAACACAGATAGATTTACTTATTAATAACTTTAAAAACTTAGCTTTTTGTTCTTGAGATTGTGAACGATGTAATTTTGATAAAGATCATAATCAAATGGCTACAGATCACACTTTACAGCGGTTATGTGCTGAAATCTGTTAATACATAATTGAAGCAATACCAAAATAATAATTGAACACAATTATTTGGTTAAAACGTTCATTTTTGGAAAATTCAGACTCACTTTTTGGACCGTCCCTAAAAAGGGACGTTAGGCATTAATGGGTAAAATTATGACTAAACTATAGCTATATGTATGTAATTTTCAGTTATAACTTAACAGTTACAACTAACGGAATGTTCAGCGGCAATTTATCCTCTCAGATTGCAAAGCTTCTGAAGATTTTTATCTTATGAAGATTAATCAATATTTATAAAGATGAAAAGATCTTCCAATCTTTTAATTTATAAACAATAGAAGTTAAAATTTTGTCATAGTGCTTGTGCATTATATTTGACGTTTAATTTATGTTCGTTAGTAGAATATTTATTAAAGTGCTAATATTAAGCTAAAACGCAACGAAATCTTAAAAAAAAAATACTTTGGAGCTTTTTTACGAGGAAAAAGGAGTAGTTTTTAACATGTTTTATAGATATATTAGGGTAATGACTCACAGTATGAGTAACAATGTTTTATGGAAAGAATTTGAATTTGAAACTGGTTCTCATTTTATATTTTCTCTTTGTTGGATGTTTTCTTTGTCTGTAGATGGAGTTAACGAAATCAAATTGAATATTAACTACTTTAAATAAAACAGTTAGTTTTGATGTACGGAAAAAATAGGCCGTTTTGGTTCTATATGAAATTTTAGTCTTTTGCGATTATTCAAACCGTATTATTCATCCACTATGAGGGTGATAAGCTTAGCTGTACAGATGCATCTATATTTATTTTGTCTTCCAAAGGTTAAACAAAATTTTCAAACGTAAAAAATGTTTTCTGCTTCTTGAAATGCAATAACATTTTACACATAAATTAGTAACACTTTTGATGAAGCTTGTATTACCTTTCAGGTCATAAAATGATATAAACTTAACCACTTAAGCAAAAACTGTAACTGGATCACTCTCTTTTTCTCTTTTTATTTTTTTGTGCTCACTACGAATAATATTGGAATTGATTTAACAAAACGAAACATTATTTATAAGTTAAAAAATGCATATGTTGTTTTTGTTTATTTTTATGGTTATAGAACTAAATCCCAATCCTAAAACTTATACTATCTGGGAATCACATTTCATTCCGACAAAAGTAGGAAGCTTCATCTAGCGCAGAATAAGTACCATTTTCCGATTTCAGTCATCTACTTCTGTCGTACTTGTTTCCTCACGAAATGAATTATATCTTATGATACACACGCGTCAACACATTAGAAGAACTGTAGAGCAAGAAAAGTAACAGAATAAGTCAAATAAAGCCTTCATAGTATAAATTTCCGAAGTTGATCAGAATCAGTTATGTACTAAACTACGTCGTATGATTGCAGAACGGTTTGAACAAAGCATGAGCTTTATTAAAAATGTTATTTTCCCTAAATGACTGGGTATCCATGTGGTTTTATGAAAAATGCTTATATATAATCTTCACATTTACCCTAAATTAGTGACAAGGACAAGATTTGGGCAACTTATGATGTGATTTATAGTAATATTATAAGCACTAAAGCTTCTCCAGTGTCATTAAGGGTTTTGAGTGATTGCTCACTTTAAAAATTTGACCTCAATATCGTATTCTTTAAAAGCAATACTAAAGTAAAAGTGTACATTAAGAGAAAAAAGTTACACCCTTGCATGTTAGTAATAATAAAAGTTTCATTTAGGGACACTTTGAGCCATGCCCGTCAACTTAGAGCCACTTTATTTATTTTTTTTTGTATTTTACTTTAAAAACTACATTTTTAAATGCATTTTAGTACTTATTATTTTTTAAATTTTAATAAATATACAATATTTTAGAAACTTTATTCCTTTTAAAACTCGAAAGTAAACTGAAAACTTTGAAACATGTATGGGACACTTTGATCTAGAGAAACTATGACCAAAATTTACATAACATGGCTGCAATTCATGAAATTAAGGTCTTCAAAAGCAAGATGAATGTGTTAAAAAATTTCTACTGAATATAATCCTTTAAAAACTTAATATTGCCTCTGAAGTTCTTTAAGACAACATGTGAATAAGGGAAATGGAATGCATTGTTATCAACAAAGGAGTTATAACTTTCGAGCACTAACTCGATAAGAAACAATTGGAATCCTTTCAAAGAATAAGCACATAAATGCTTAATTCGTCAGGTTTTTTTTCCAGTTTTTGCTGAGTATTTTCAAATTCTCGATAAATTGTTCCAAACGTTCAACGAAGAAAAGAGGGACACTAGATCTGTTTTACGTAGCGTCAGCACCCCTGAACTGTAAAATTATCTTTTAATGAGCATACTTTCTAAAATTTATTCACTGTCTACGTACACGAAGAGTAAACAAAATGCATTAGCATTATATATTTACACGAGTTAAACTACGTACTCAATCGAATTTACCAGTAAAAATGAACAAACGCCGTTTTTAACCATATGCTCTGTATTTCATCATAATTGCCATTAGCTCGATAATCCTGGATGGACTTTGACTCCGTCAAGAAGACGAGAGAATTCCTTCCTTCTGCGGTGCCACAGCTTTAATGTCTTTGACATTGCTTGAGACAAATTCATTTTGAACAATCCGCTCACCGCAACAAGCTTACTGCTGTGCACTGCAAAAGATGAATGTTGTTATTACAGTATAATACTGGCAGCCGAGGTTCCAATTTAAAACTTCGAAATGCGCAGTAATAAACTGTAAAACTAACAATTTTAGAGTTTCTTACTGTAAAATTAGAAAATTTTCAGTTTATTGCCGTAAATTTAGCTCTATTATACTCTAAAAACAATAGTATAATACTGGCAGCAGAGGTTCCAGTTTAAAACTAAAATTTACGGTTATAAACTGTAAAATTAGCAATTTTACAGTTCAGTACTGTAAAGATAGCAATTTTACAGTTTATTAATGTAAAATTAGAAATTTTTAGAGTTTATTACAATGAAATTAGCTGTATTATACTGTAAAAACAACATTCATTTTTTACAGTGTGGGCTTGTCCAGAAAAATTCTTTTCGTCGTTCAGTCATCACTTATTCTGAACTCATGTGCATCTCATTTAATGCGTTAGGTTTTATTCAGGTTGAAGTTGTTTGACTATATTGTTAGTTCAACTCCGGACTCCGTTGTCGCAAAGAGACCGTCAAATATGGATCAAAAGATTTTCCCGTCAATAATAGCAAGACTCTTTTCATCGCCTTGGGACAAGGTCCATGCTTCAAATGCATAGGAAAGAACTGACTTGATTAAACTTGCTTATAACTGTATTTACCCTGTTTTTATATGTGCAATGTATTCACACTGTTTTTAAATGATGAGTTATTTAATGCAGTTAATACAATGGCAGAGCAGAATCATTTATCATGTACGATAAATCAGTTTTCTCAAACAGGACTATCGACTTTTCTAATCATGTTTTCCATACGCTTAACACCTATTTAAATGAGCCCAATAAAAGTATTAATTACGCTGATAATATAAAAATACAAAAGGAATGCCTTTCTTGTACAATTTATGGGCACCCAGGAATTTCATAGCAACTTTCAAATGAACACCATATTTATGAACTACTCTTTTTGGGGGGAAACATTTTATATGAATCAAATAAAAAAGGAATCACGAGCGGGCCCAATGCAATACCTCATACCGACTGTTCAGCTTTGCCATTTTCATGGCATAGCTGCCTTACCTAGAATACACAGCTCTTCAGTGTTTCCCTATTCATTTATCCCATTGACATTTGAAGGAATAAAGGATCTCCACATACACACACCAGTGAAACAACCTTACCACAAATCCAATCAAGATATTTCCCGACTTTCCTGCTATTTTATCAGATAAATTCCATTTTGCCTTTATCCAATATCCGTAAAGCAGAAGGAAGGAGCGCTGAGCAAATAAAATTTTCCTTTGTTGGATGAATTTTCGTTCCCGATAATCTTACCGGAATACTAATGGATAAAAAAAAGGTACATTCAGAGACAAATGCTATAAAAGATTCGTTTGACGATATGGTCGTTCTGAAGTGAAATTTAAACTCCGAACGGAAGTTGAGTTTTACTTTTAGACATATTTTTGTACCTTGTATAAAATGTTTTTTTTTTTTTTTTTGCAGTATAATACTGGCAGCAGAAGTTTCTGTTCAGAACTATAAAATGCAGAGTATTAAACTTTAAAATTAGCAATTTTATATCTTACAACTGTAAAGCAGAAATTTTAGAGTTTGTTACCACAGAATTACCTGTATTATACTGTGAAAACAACAGTACAATACTGGCAGGCAATATTTCAGTTTAAAACTAAAATGCACAATAATAAACAGTTAAATTAACAATTTCACAGTTTATTACTGTAAAGCTTCATTTTTACAGTTAATCAGTGTAAAATTAGCAATTTTTACAGTTTGTTACTATAAATTTAACTGTTTTATACTGTAAAAACAACATCTATTTTTAGTGTATAGTGTTTATCAGTTTTCATTATTCAATCCATATGTTTCTCCAGAACCCACAGTTTTTCTCTGCTATAAATTTGAAGGATGTGCATTTTGTTTCTTTCGTAACAAGTAAATAACTAATTTGTTACCCCTGAATCATGGCGAATATATGATATTTTAAACGAAATATGGATGAAAAATAAATAGGAGCAAAAATATAAATAAAAGACAGGCATTGACAGCCGCAAAAGCAAAACTAAAAAACATGAATGCTCTCAAACTCTACGGTTCTTTGTTTTCCTCGATTTACAGGCTTTGCCTTAAAATATTCACAAAAGAAAGAAAATAAATACGCTAAAATCTTATTATGAAAAAAATGTAAATCTAAAAATTCATATGTCTTATTTAATCTTAATATAGTGTATTCATTAGAAACTGCACAAGAATGAATTAAAAAAAAGTTAACTCAGTTTAAGTACAGTAAACGCTCATAATTTAATTTAAGTGCTATAAACGTACATTTTATGAATTTAATTAGTTGTTATTTACTTGTGTAGGGCTGAGACCAAAGCACAACACAGAGCTAAGACTAAGTTCTAGAAAATAGAATCTTTTCTTCTTTTTTTTTTTTTTTTTTTTGTAGTTACATTATTTTCAAGATACATAAATACAGCAATTTAATGTGTCTGAAACATCTACTAATAACAACAAAAGAAGACGGAGGAAAACGACATTCATAAAAAAATAAATAATAATGACTGTACATGATTTACACACAAAAAAAGGAAAATGCATTTATTTTGCCAATGGCCCTGCCTTAAATGATTCACTCTCTGGATAAGAGATCGTAATGGATGCAATTTATTCCGTACAGTAGGAATGAAACAGCCATTTAAGAAATAAATTGGTGAGCGACAAAACAAGTATATAATCTTAACGGATTCTTCACTATTGTGCTTTATATTTTTACAATTCATTTTTAAACATTAGTTTACTATTCCCTACAATACTTTCTCCAGTAATTGTACTCGGCTGAGCTGTGCAGGATTCAAATTGCTTTTTGCAGGTCTCAGTTTAACGTAACGAATGAGTAATTTAAAAGATGAGATAATACGGCAAGTTCATAATTAAAAGCATGAAGTAAAACTTCCTGTATTTAGCAGTTTTAAGAACGTGTAATTAAAATTTAGTTATTTTGGAGAAAATATCGCTATTTACAATAGAGTATTACAGAATAATGTATTTGTGTCCAGTATGAATATCCAATTATTTAAAAAATATATTGAAGCGTAGTGACTATTTTAAAGATCTCGTTCGCGTTCGTTTTGTATTGTTTTCGTAAATAACCCCTAGTTAGTTTTTTTTCATCTCATACCATAAAATTGAACCAGGCAAATCAACCATTTTTGTCTTAGTAGAAGCCAAATAATGATTTTGAACGATGTAATCAAAAAAAGAAATTATCTTGAGATGAAATTGTTACACATTATTGGAAGAAGAAAAATTGTACTAATAATTAGGATGAGAAAAATAAATACATTTCAAATAAATTATTCAGCAAAAGCTACTGTTATTAAAACGTAAATTTCAGACGAAGTTTTAGAAAAATGTTTTACTGAATAATTGGAACGTCATATTTTTTTTAATAAGAATAACTACATAATGTTCATCGTTTAGCACCATCATAAATCATTTTTCTACATATTATCATCAAAAATACTCTCAAAATAAATAAATACCAGTTGAACTTTATATTTAATTCAGTACTTATTTTACTTGCATATTGGAGTAACACCCAGCATAAATTAATTCAGTCAGTCAAAATTACTCATACAGTTGAAAACCGTTTGTATTTTATGCAAAATAGTAGCAAGGAAACTATGATTGAATTAAGTTCTATTACTTGATTTCAAACTAAGAGTTCATATATAATCAAATTATGTTGCAGTAGGTAATAAGCTAATTTTCAGTGCGATAACTGAAGCATTTATTTTATATCTTATTATGCATTGTATTAAGATGAAATTGGTGAACCAGTTCTTTATAATATGCTGGTACTTAATTTAATAACATTACTGCACATAAAATCAGGGCTTAATTGATAAAAAACTTAATAGAGCCACTTATTTTAGCCGTAGGGAGTTATTAAAGTAAATTAGGCATTCAACTGATGAACAAAGTATTGAAAGTCTAGTTTCACAGGTATTTTAAGAAAAAAAGCTTTTTCTCTCTTAAGGCTACCAAGCGAAAATCTTCGTGCGCATTATTATATTTGAGTACAAAACAGTTTTTTTTCGGATGGAAGCTAGTTAATATGAAGTGGCTTTTAGCACTAGATTCATTATTAAAAGTTCAGCCAAACTTTTTTTTCTTTACGCGTTATGAAACATATAACTAATTAATTACACGTATAAAATAGCAAACGTTCAGAAACACTGAAATATTTTAACTTATATTTGGTTAACTGACATACGAATGAAGCTTTAGTTAGTTTTTAGCAGAATAAAATATTTTTGGGAAAAAATAGATCCTACATTAGTTGGAAATTGCTCTAAAAAGTAAAAAATAATTTTTTTCTTTAAACACCATCAAAACTACTTTTAAACATAAGTTTTAAAGTCGGCGCAAAAACGATAGGTAAAATGATATTTAACCATATTTTGCCAACATTTTTCAGAGAAACCATTAAAAATTAAGGGCGGAATATTTGTACCATTACAAGAATGTGTGGTAATCAATGAAATGTATACGAACACTCTTAAAGAACCTGGATCCATTAAAATTAATATTTATAGTTGAATTGTAGTTGCGTATGATTCTATACATTGTTTTTGCGCCGACTTCAAAACTTATGTTTAAACGTAGTTTTGATGGTGTTTAAAGAAAAAAAATATTTTTACTTTTTAGAGCAATTTCTAACTAAAGTCGGTTCTTTTCTATTCCAAAAATATTTTATGTCATTCTTTTTAGTGTAAATACACTTTAAATAATCAAAATATAACTTTAAAAAGTAAAAATTATGCTTTTGAATAAAGTTTAGAATAAAATTTAAATTTAGTTGAATTTCATGTTTGATTTAGTTAAGCCTTCATTCAAAATTCTCATTATCATTATTATTACTGTTTCATATCAACCACGTTTTGTAACAATGGATTTCAAATTTTATCATTTAGGACAAATCGCTTTAAATTTGACTACTTATTAATTGATATCTTCGTTAGTTAAAATCGTATAATTGTATAAATTAAAACTAATGAAGCCTGAAAAATTACCAATCTATCGGTACCTGATTCGTCTTTCAGTTCATTGGCGTTCAGGAGAAAGAAGTAGGACTACTTAGTTTTTGATACTACTTTGTTTGTAGCTGCTTAGTTTTTGATATTTCAAAACAATGTTATCAGCATTACATGAAGATAAAAATTACATGAAATTTTAGTTTTTCGATCATAACTTTTTTTCTAGTGAACAAATATCGTCATATGAGTACATGGTACCTAAGTTACACCATCTCCTATCGATTAAAGAAAATCGTTCAAATCGGTTCAGTAGATCAGATGTTACGTGCGAACAAAAAAAAAAAACATACGCTTTGAATTGAGAACCTCCTCCTTTTTTGAAGTCTGTTAAAAATATTGATTATTTATTTTGTTTTCTTATTATCAAAAAGCACTGAAAATTACCCTCCCCCCATAGGTAATTAAAAAAAGTATCTATATGCAAATGTGCGTTTCAGTCCGCGGTAAACTTGTAAGATTCATGTTAAAGTGTAGTTCAGAGTAATAAATTTATGTATAGTGGAATACCTAAGTAGGTTGACTTAAAATTAGTCAATGTTTTTTTAAATGCAGATTTTGTTTCAAAATACACAATTAACAGTTTTAGAAAATCAATTAAAAAAAAAAACGTAATTTAAATTGAAGCAAACTTTGTATTGACTGCAAGAGTTAGTGCAATGAAGAAACGCAATGATGCGAAACTATATCATAAAAATTAAAATAAATAAACACTCAGATACTCTACCTTTGACATTATTGTGTTAAAGCAGTAAAACGACTTTTTAAAAATAATAAAGCATTTAACAAAACATTATGACACACGAAAGAAGATAGGACTTCATAAACTACATAAGTATAAAATCTACCCAAAGATACAAGAAATTAATAGCTTTTTCTCGAAAATACATCAAAAGGAAATTGCTGATCAAGAACATATCTCAACTTTATTTTTTACTTATTCATTTATCAAAAGAACTTGTCTACTAGGCTCTCAAGGTTAAGTGATTTTGCTTCCGACTCCTTGGGAAAGCAACCAACATTCTTAATGTAAGTTCTTGGAAGAATATTGCCGCGGGAAAAAATAAGTTCCGTATTGTTAGTACTGATATGTACAGAACAACGGTTCTTCTTTTTTAAAGTTTACTCAAGGCATTATTTGATTCTAAATTTTGAAGTTTACTGTTTTTTGCTGGGTTCGGTGAAATAATTTCTTTAACCTAAAAAGATTCAGAAAGGTTTTAGGAATTAAATGCTGTTAGGGTAAAATTCAAATTTGAATCTCAGTTAAGTACATAATTTGTAGATCAAAGTAAGAACTGTATTGAGAAATACCTTACCTATTTGTACTAAAAAAGTATTAATGTATATTTTATTAGTGAAAACGTATGGAATAGAAATTGCATTTCACTTGGAGAAAAACACGAAGTAATTTAGGCTAATAATTTATGCTGAAATGTTTTTGTTAGGTAGTACGAGAGTTCTAATGGGACGAAAATGGATAACAATACAAACCATTTGACGCCTCAAGAGCCGAAATGTTTAGAAAGAGCCTACGAGCGAGTTGAGAGTCATCTTATATTCAGAAAAATGACAGCAAGAACAACTTTTAAGTTCATTGTTGTTAAACGTTCTATGAAAAATGAGCAACTGAGAAGAAGATTTAAAAAATTATAAGAATTATTTTAAGTCACTGAACTTGACCCAGCATATCGTAGCTTTAATCAACAACTAGCATTAAGAAAAAAATAGTCAGAGGCTGATACAACAAGCGTGCAAGTCGATTAAATAAACATTTTGTCAAACTTTACTTATAGATAATTTGTTTTAGGCTATACCATATTTTTTCGTGGAGACGGACTACATTTGAATTTTTAGTGGAGATGACTGTGTGAACGATGAATGTATGGTTTCATCGTTGTTTTTTTAAATAAAATGTACAAACCATTGCGAAGTTAACTGTAAAAAATAAAATAAAATAAAATGAACATACTAATTTTAAATGTTTAACAGCAACACTCGAATTTGTAAGATATGTAAAATAAATATAAACTACTGTAACTATCTTTCAATGGTTGAAAGAAAGTAAAAGACAACGGTCAATATTAGGGTCATTCCAGCGAAAATGGTACAAATCATGTCCGAGACTGTAGAATTTTTTAAAATCAATTTTAATAACTACCACCCATTAAGTGTATTTTTCATTGGTTCTCCATTTAATTTTGTGCCATCAAGTATCAATTGATTAGGTATAATCCATTTAGAAGGGACACACAAAAAAAAAATTATCTTTATCTGAAGAAGGAGAAAATGACGTGTCCCAGCTTTAAATTTCTAGAATTTTAAATGTGATTTAAAATTAAACTGAAATATAAGAACAAAATAAATTACACTGAACTGCACAAAAGATACTTCTAACACCATTTCTGCAGTTTAGTACGCAAATGAAAAAAAATGTCCCCAAAAAGCACTATTCTTTATCCGTGTCCCTAGATTTTCTATGTTTCGAATTATCCACTGTGTTACAAGCCTTTTGGAAATAAAATAAACAATTGCATTCAATCTGATATATATTTTTAAAAATATGGGTACTGCCAGTACAGCAAGCTAATAACTGCCGTGATTAGCTTGCTACATTGAATTATGTAGTCAACAACCAGGGTGAGCCTAATTCTTTTCTTATGGTAGTTAATTTGAACTGTTGAATGCCCACTCTGTTACAGTCTATTTCCTGATGAAAAAAATAGATATTTTCTTAAAATTGCAGACAGACTTACAGTTTTAGACTGTTTATTCCACTTTATGCTTGTTCTATGATTCTAACTTTTCTTTGTGATTATTAAGATATTTTTAAAGGCTTATTTGTCCACTCTGTTACATGTCCACTCTGTTACACAAAGTGATCAAAATTTTTAAAATCCTTTCACAAATGAGTCATGTACTAGTTATTTACTAGTACATGACTCATTATACATTTTACGCAACATTATACACAAATAAATGGAAACTCAATAAAAAACTATCATTAGTTGATGTAAGTTATTTAAACTGCTAATCTTAAGTAAAGAGTTTCAGACATGATTTGTACCATTTTCGCTGAATGACTCATTAACAAAAACTAGAAACAAAACAACCATTAACAAAAACTATCGTATTAAACTACATTAAATGCGTTTTATTTGCATTTTATAGACTTTTATAAATAAATGTGAAATGTCATGTTTAAGAAAAGAATGAGAATACTTTAAAGTGGCAATTACGAATTCAAAAAAAAAAATAATAATAATAATAATAATAATAATAAAAAAATAAAAAATAAAAAGGCAGTAAAATTTATTAAAAGCATCGGAGAAATTGAGACAACTATTTTTGAGAACTGACCAACGGAAGTAAATGGTTTATTTTTGAAACTAGGAGTTGGAAAACTGAGCTTTAGAGTATATCTTATTGTAATAGTTTCAAGTGGAGGACAGGGTGCGTAAATCTCGCGGAGTGGCTTTGTCTCTCATTTCCTGATCAGATGCTACCGTTTTGCAAATCGAAGCAAAGTGATCCGTTAATGCTTCCTAACTTCTATTCCATAGTGTCTAAAAACAATTTTCAATTGTTTTAAATACCACAGTCAAGTAAAAACGCTCCCTAAAGTAGTTGGTTACAGTTGCAGTTCTGAATTAATAAGTGTTATGCACACTATAGCTCAATTTAAAATAAATATAACTTTTCTTGCAATCTCAGTTGCTCCTAATTCCCTCAAAGGGACATTCTGAATCTTATAAGTTTCCTTTTGAGATAAAAGTTGCATTATTTCTCCAAGTCACGATTCTTAGACTTTTCTTGTTTTTTTTTTTTTTTTTTTTTTTTGAAATTGGGGAAAAAAGTAAACGATGCAATGTCAGCATTTTCCCTTCTGTAGTACCCAGAACTATTTTTATCAACTAACATTTCGAAAAGCTTTAAAGTGGGTTTTATTCTTTACTCAAAGAAGAGTTTAAAATGAGTGGTAGTATTGTGTTTCAGTGCAGAATTTACTAAATGTACTATACCATCTATAAAATCAAACTTATACTTACTGTGTTAACTATGATAACAACGAAATACACGCATTTTTGGATAGTTTTTCTCTGAGAAATACTATTCTAAAATTTTAAATTGCTTGGTAAACTAACCCATGATCAAAGCTATGTACTGTGTAAACTTCTATTACATTGTTCTCTAAAAGGAGACAACAATTAGACCCAGAAAAGCAATGGAAATATTAGACTCAAAGTTAGGGAATGTGGAGCAAAGTGAAATGCTAAAATATTTTCAAAGTTTGAAGCACTACTAATATGAATGAAATAATGAAAAAACATACTTACAATGGGAAATGGAAAATCTACGAGTTCGAATCTCGGCCGAAAAATATTCAATAGGTATTTTCCTTTCGCAGAATGCTTAAACTTTCCACCATCATGTTTAATATTCCTCAAAGTTTTTTTTTCTGTGGGTAACACCATAATTTTGGCAATACTACATCAGTTCGTTTCTTCTGTCAGGTGCGAATACTTTGCACGGGTTAGCTAGTTTATAGTAATTGGAAAGTTTTTTTCCTTTTACAGTAATGAAGTATACAGATCATAATTCATTCAAGCACTAACGCTTTACTGTGAAATCTATATGAAATTCAATTTTGTTTAATCAAATTGTTGCCCATGCATATATATATATATATATATATATATATATATATATATATATATATATATATATATATATATATTATATATATATATATATATATATATATATATATATATATATATATATATATATATCAAAAAGAGAAAATAATAGCTCATGAAGAGTAACTGTGCATAAATTGGAGTAACAGAAATAAATAGAACAACAATGAGAAACATCAGGAAAAACATTTAAAACTACTTGAAATGTAAAACGAACATGTAAAACATCAACATGGGTAATGTGCTGCTTAATCTTCAGAGGGCAGGAGCAGCATATAGATTTTTTAGATTCAGCTTTGCAGGTTTCATGAGTGTTTGTTTGAAATAAGTCAGCAGTGATTAATAAACTTGATTAGCTTTTGCTTTTTAATCTTTGAAAGATTAAGAACTTTAAAAGTATAAAATTTATGCCACAAATTTACTTTACAATGTTTGTACTGAATTTGAATTTAAAATTTAAAATGCTGTCAAATTACACTCCAACGCACCCTGCCCTTACCTGGAAAGCAAAAAAACGTGCACATACCCATAATAATTCAAGTCCATTGTCCAAGAGGCAGTCCTTTTTCGTTCCACTCTAACACCCCGTGTCTGCTCACTTCCAGTCGACACCGCTCAGCAGTAGAGTTTAGGTGCAGCCTATCATAAAAGCTGGGAGCACGGTTTGTTGCCAATATGCAGTACTTAGGGAAGAAACTATAAACTCTCTGCCTGTCACATGGAATTCTTGAAAACATTAGCATAATGAAGAAAATAAATACCTTTGTGCTACAGATGTGAAGTTTATACCAACGTTAGAGATGCACAAATATGCAGGTACACTGCAGACACGTGTTTCGAGGCTACAAGGAGCCTCTTTTTCAATGCAAGAGGTGTGAGCTTTAGGATGAAGAGTCATCCGATAAAAGCAACACTTTCGAACAAAAGACAGTATAAATAACAAGAACTGGATATTAACAAAACAAACAAGACAATGCTTAGAGCCGAAATTTATTACATGAAACCATCAAGAAAAAACCGTTAAGAAATAAATTTCCAAAAGATCCCATAGATCATAAACATTGTCAAAAAAGAAACTTTATGATCTATGGGATCTTTTGGAAATTTATTTCTTAACGGTTTTTTCTTGATGGTTTCATGTAATAAATTTCGGCTCTAAGCATTGTCTTGTTTGTTTTGTTAATATCCAGTTCTTGCTATTTATACTGTCTTTTGTTCGAAAGTGTTGCTTTTATCGGATGACTCTTCATCCTAAAGCTCACACCTCTTGCATTGAAAAAGAGGCTCCTTGTAGCCTCGAAACACGTGTCTGCAGTGTACCTGCATATTTGTGCATCTCTAACGTTGGTATTAACTTCACATTAGCATAATGTTTTGTTGTAATAAAAAGATGAATCCAGCTCTTGCAATGCAATTCAAATGCAGATATCATCCGAAAAAATTTCACTGCTTTTAAAAAGCTTTGTAATTCCAAATTTTCGTACAGTTTTCAAATTTCAAATCACCTTTCTTTACCTTTTATATTTATGACACCTAAGTTTCACAAAAATCCTGTAAAATTCAGATTTATTTGTTCCACTACTAATTGTTTTGGTAAATGTTACAATGTAAAATTGCAGGCTTTTCTCAAGCAAATTTATACTTTTTTAAAAAACAAATACAGGCACTCCAGCTATTTTTGGAGCATTGATAATAGTTACGAAGTTGTACAAAAATTAAAGCATAAACCAGAATCAGTGTATTCATTTGATTTTGAAAATTTATTTTGTAACATACCAGTCGAAGACTTATATAATACATTGCTAAAGATTTTTGATACGTTTTACATTGGAATCGAACTTGGTATCGATCGTAACTTTTTTGAAAGCCTATGCCATTTCTGTATTTTTAATAATTTTGTAACTTTTAATAATTTAATCTTCAAGCAAATTCATGGTATTGGCATGGGCACGAATTATTCCAGCTCTGCAGCAAATTTGTTTTTATTCTATTACGAATTCAAATATACTATCAACAAGAACATTAAATTAAATATTTTTAGATACATCGATGACATTCTGGTTTTCAACAAAAACATGGAGGAAGAATTTCATATTGTCTATCCTCAGACACTCCAACTGAATAAAGCAAATGAAAATAATCAGTTTGCCAACTTTCTGGACATTTCCATCAAAATTTTTGAACAGAACATCTTTCTCGATATTTACGATAAAAGAAACAGTTTTAACTTTTTTACACGAAGTATGCCACACTTCTACAGCAATTTGCATAAAAAAGTTTTCATTAATATTATTTTAGGACAAATTTCGAGATTTCATAAAATATGCAACAACAAAAATGATTTTGAGAAGCAGATTTTCAAATTTGCTGCTACATTATTTTACTACAACAATTATCCGATAGATTTTATTTTACATTATGCTAATGTTTTCAAGAATTCCATGTGACAGGCAGAGAGTTTATAGTTTCTTCCCTAAGTACTGCATATTGGCAACAAACCGTGCTCCCAGCTTTTATGATAGGCTGCACCTAAACTCTACTGCTGAGCGGTGTCGACTGGAAGTGAGCAGACACGGAGTGTTAGAGTGGAACGAAAAAGGACTGCCTCTTGGACAATGGACTTGAATTATTTTGGGTATGTGCACGTTTTTTTGCTTTCCAGGTAAGGGCAGGGTGCATTGGATTGTAATTTGTCAGCATCTTAAATTTTAAATTCAAATTCAGTACAAACATTGTAAAGTAAATTTGTGGCATAAATTTTATACTTTTAAAGTTCTTAATCTTTCAAAGATTAAAAAGCAAAAGCTAATCAAGTTTATTAATCACTGCTGACTTATTTCAAACAAACACTCATGAAACCTGCAAAGCTGAATCTAAAAAATCTATATGCTGCTCCTGCCCTCTGAAGATTAAGCAGCACATTACCCATGTTGATGTTTTACATGTTCGTTTTACATTTCAAGTAGTTTTAAATGTTTTTTCTGATGTTTCTCATTGTTGTTCTATTTATTTCTGTTACTCCAATTTATGCACAGTTACTCTTCATGAGCTATTATTTTCTCTTTTTGATATTCATATTTACAATTGATTTTTGGCTGCAATAAATGCGCTAGTTAATTTGCAGAACTTAAACTGTTAATCTTGATTATATATATATATATATATATATATATATATATATATATATATATATATATATATATATATATATATATATATATATATATATACTTATCAATAGATGTTATCATTCAGCAACACATCTTGAGTTAATCCTTATTCATTTTATTTTCTTCACTAAATAAACTCTAATTTAGCTATTTACAGAATTTAAAAAGCACTATTGCGTGACCTGAGCTTTTTTTTACACTGGCTCCTCTGTAATAAAATGCAAAACTTGGCGCAGTTTCTAAAGTAAATTTTTATCAAATGAGCTGATTACAATAAAGCAATAACTAATCGGAAACAAAATTGAGCATATCACAATAAATAAATAAGTAAATAATTTTAAAAAGCGAAAAGAAAGCCGTATTGAATAAAAAAAAAACATTTAATTCTAAACTTAGCGCTTGCTTAAAAGCAAAATGTAGCAAACTCAAAGCAAAAGCAAACTGTAAGCGCCTTATAATTTGATGTATTATACCATGAAAGTTTCTATTCATTTTGGCATTGGTTCACATTAAAATATAAAGAGCAGTAACAAACAGTATTGAACTAAAAGTAAATTTTCCTAAAAAGGAATCATGGATTTTACTGGAGTTTATAAATGTTAGGTATTAATCAAAGAGAACAACCACTAAAATAAATCTGGAAAATAATTCAAACCAGTAACAATAGCTCTGACAAAATGAGCAACCGAAATGTTGAAAGCTAACAACCTATTTAGGCGGACAATGGTTCTATAAAAGGGCAATTTATAAAATTCTATATTCTATCAATGAACTTTTTTTATTATCTTAGTGGCGGCTAAAGAAAGTTTAAAAGAACTATTTATCAGCTTTGGCGTACATTCCTTTGTTCATTAATGATATGAACTAAATATTAAACCCTGAAAGTTTCAATGAAATAAGATTCAGAATCCTTTTAGGGAAAAGTAAGACGCATACAGAATCACAGATATATATACAAGCAAATATGCATACATGTACACATAGTTCAATTAAATCTCATTGCTTAAACTACAGCTGACAAATATACAAAATATACGACGCGGTTAAACTTTTCCAATCAGTTGTAAGAGTATTTGAAAGTAGTGGTGAAAATCGTTTATCCAACTGGCTTTTAGTATTTGTTGCAAAAAGTAAAGCGTTTGGGAACAGGGTTGGCAAAGGTGGGCCCAGCCTAGAAAAACCCGCCCGGGTTTTTCTGGGCGGGTCCACCAACAAAAACCCACCCGGGTTTTTGTCAAAAGTGGGGTTTTGTTAATTTCTAAGTTATCAACAAACATAGTCAATAATAATATCTCATCTAAATTATACATAAAAATAAGTAAGAAATCAGGTTTGAGATAATTTTTCTCAGAGTAATTAATTTATTTTATAAAATAATTATTATTTCTTCAATTTTCAAGTCATCGTCCAGAAAATTTTCCTAGCTATGATACTACTTTTTGTTTCAAAATACTTTTTATTATTATTATTTATTTATTTTTTGATAACAAATTTTAAATTTTAAAATAAATTGAAAATGAACCATTGAGTAACTTCTTGTAGATGGAAAAAATTGCTTAATTAATGTTTTATGATAATTTTGATTCAAGACAGAAGTCAAATAATGATAAAATACTGCAATTTTTGCTTTTATTCTGAAACAAGAAAAATAAAATTTTGCTCTTCATTTCTTCTAACCCTACTGCATTTAGTATATGATGATTTTCAAGTGCTATATTTATAGAGGTACCATACCACTGACTTTAAGCACTAAACCCTTTCTTTGATTTAAGAAAAACAAAAAAAAAGCGTCCCCACGCAGTTTATTACTACTAAAATATTATGACAAGCATTTATTAAAAAATTTATAATTCTTGAAAGTTCTAATGTTAACCTAGTTTTTTCTTAAAATTATTTTAAAAAAAAATCAATTAAGAGTCCGCCCTCTCCCCATCTAAAATTAATCAGTTTTGGTTTTGAAAATAAGAAGGGGAGGAGACACTTCTCTTATCTCAGAAACACACCTATCATTGAGACATGCCTTATAAAAAACATGCAAATGACATGACTAGATATTGAAGCAGGCTACTTAATGAGAAAAGATGAATATTTCCATTAATAAACAAGTGCAAATGGTTTAAATTTTTTAATGGTATAAATTTAAGTTTTTGAAACTTTCACCCCTAAATATTCCTGAACTTATGGGAAAGCCCATTTGCAACAGTTCTTCTATTTCGTAAAAGACAAGTGATAAAAGTTCATAGCTGAAACCTTTGTCCAAAGCTTCTTAAATATACACATTAAATATTACAATTCGGTTGATGATATTATTAATTGTTATTGTTAATAATATTAATTATTAATTGATTGACATTGATTAAATGCAATTCAGAACTTTATAATAAACATATTTATATTTGAATGAATACATGCATTATATATCAATACCCGCATAAGAAATAAAATTTTAACATACAAAAACCCAGAAAAACCCGCAAAAACCCAGAAAAACCCAGAAAAACCCACAAAAACCCGGGTGGGTTGGGTTTTTGTAGAAAAACCCGGGTTTTTGCCAACCCTGTTTGGGAATCAACTAAATAAGTAAAACTTGATTAGAAATTGATAAATGTAGATGAATTTTTTAAAATAACAAATGCAGAGCATTTTCCTGAAAAGTGTTATATAATCTATATTGTTGGTCACTGATGAGGACAACAGATAATTTCCAAATCGTAAGCACTTTCAAAAAATCCCATTTTTTAGGATTTCTCGAGAAATAAGAGATCAATGGTCTATATAACATTTCTCCCATAAAATATGGGCTTAAGCTGTCACGAAATAAATCGTTCATATAAATATGAGCTGCTGTTTATATTTTTGATGATATTTAGTATCTGGTAAGTTTTTGAAGTACAAAAGATAAGCTTCAAAATCAAATTAAGTATACTCTCCTTAGCATTTCGATGAACCGAAAATATTGACACTTCAGTAAATACAGAATATATCATACAAAGAGTATCTTTTATGGTTAGTTTTTTACCGATCTTGTATTCTATTCATAATCACAAAATAAATCTTTCACGTGAAATATGAGTTGTTGTTTATACTTTTAATGATATTTAGTTTCTGGTAATTTTTTCAAGTACAAAAAATTATCTTCAAAATCAAATTAAGCATACTCTCCGTAGCGTTTAGATGAATCGAAAATATTGATACTTAAGTAAATACAGAATATATCATAAAGAGTACCTTTTAATGGTTAATTTTTTACCGATCTTGTATGCTATTTATAATTACAAAATAATCTTTCACGTGAAATAGGAGTTGTTATTTATATTTTTTGTGAAATTTAGTTTCTGGTTATTTTTTAATGTAAAAAAAAGAAGCTTTAAGATCAAATTCAGCATACTCTCCGGAGCGTTTAGATAAATTGAAAATACTGACCCTTAAGTAAATACAGAATATAGCGTAAAGAGTATCTTTTAATGGTAACTTTTTTTGCTGAAAACTATTCATCATCTGAAAGCAAATTGTTCTTTCAAAATATGAGTTATCCGCTGTTAATTAATTTATCTGCAATGCCTATCAAACATGATTTTAGAAAAAGCCCGAAAAGATTATGAAGAAAATTAAATTTGTTAAATTAGACTCTGCTTCAACACTTAGAAAGTAACGTTTCTACTTAAAAAGTTTAATGCAAATTCAAATATGCAATGAAATTAATTCTAACATCAAATACATCGCCGGTGCACGATAATAAGCTAATTGAATTCTGCGTTGGTTTTGCATGTCTTGTTTTTATAAAAGCCTTCGCTCTTATTTAATTGATAAAGAAGTATTTCTTAAGTGGTTTCCATTAAAGCATTAAAGATTGTAGTGTATAAAAATGCCTAAACTATTTTAATTTATTTCTGAAAGGCTATGAGGTAATTAAATAAAGGCATTAACTGTCTTTTAATTTTCGCTTGCAAAAATTTCCTGTTCTTTTAGAAGGAGCTGTAGTTATGCTATGGTGGAGAGTACATAATTAACTATTTTGAAAAATGTAGGAAAACTTTAGGCATTTATTGCTTTAGGCGCAGATGAAAATAGTGCTAAATTTGACTCAATTTAAAGTAAGTGAATTAAAGCACGAATTCTGTTAATCATAGTAGTTTTGTAAACGTTGCAATTAAGTTGCTTAGAGGAAATAAAGCTTGAGATAAAATCAGAGAAATATACTGACAAATTTCAATAAATACTAACAACAATATTTTGCAATTGATTGTGATTAAAATAGTTTAAAGCTAGTGTTAATCTAAACAAAAAATAATGTTTCACGCAGTTATTTAATTATACAGGGTGACAAGAAATAACTTGGACTCCCACCATACATTATAACTTTGTTACTAATGAAAATTTTGCTACCAAACTTCAAAATAAGTAAGAATACATTATTTTGTCTAGTATATTTAAACGTTTTTAAATTGGCTACCGTTAGTATTAATACAGAGCTTTAGACGTGTCACAAAATTTTTGGCTACGGGCCGCAACTCACTCATTGATATTTTATCCCTTTCCTTCCATAAAGATTTTTGTAGGGATGCCAAAGTTTTATAAGGTATAGTACACACCCTTATCTCCAAGATAAATCATGCAGAATAATCCAATGGGTTCAAATCTGGGGAATACGGGGGCCATTCTTGAGCTCCAATGAAGTTCGGAAAATGTGTCTTGCATCAATCTTGAGTGTCTTTAGCTCTGTATGCAGGTGAAAAATCTTGTTGAAAGGATCATCTTTGGTTTTCAAAGAACTTTTGCAACCAAGGTAAGACAGCATCTTCCAAAATGGGTTTGCAGTACGTTTGCTGATTATTTTTTATCCCTTGATCAACAAAAACGAGTGGTGTTTCCCCACTAGCACATATCCCGCCCCAAACCATTGCAGATAGAAGTCGTCGATGCCGAAAACAATTCAAGAAGTTCCAGGTGCTTCTGCTGACCAAACTCTATCATTATTGCTATTTTGAGCTTGCTCAATTGAGAACAGTTTTTCATCTGTGAAGACCAATGTTTTCCATCAATCATCTGCGGCCCACTTTAGCAGTTATTTCCTCTTTTTAAGTTTTGTGCGTTTGTTCTTTGCTGCTAGATTTTGAGCCTCTTTCATCTTGTAAAGGAAAAGACCATGCTCAACTATTACCATCAAACGAGTGGTTTCTCAATTGATCTTTACCCGTCTAGCAACGTCACTCGTTGAAATCTTAGGATTTCGTTAAACTCGCTTTTTGACCACTTTTTGGTCCCTAGATGTGTTAACTTAGCGTTTTCTTCTTCTTCCTGACCTGTCACCATCATATTCGAGTTTTTTAACCTATTAATTGTGTAGGAAACCGTGTGCTT
>JAXGGA010010962.1:0-44540 GCA_038373865.1 Uloborus plumipes
GCCCCCTCCCGACACGGCCTGCACGATTGAACTGGTGGCCTCCTGGATGCGGCTGCTTGGAGGGCCACAGGGAGTAGGGGTTCTCCGCGTTCTGCAGGGGCCGGTTGTACACGACGCTCTTGCGGGGGATGTTGGAGACCTCTGGTGCTTCCTCGTCTTCGTTCTGAAAGGACACACGCAGGCATATTGTTAATTTATGTCATCTAAAAGCTATCCCAAGTAGCACACTTCGTTTTTTAAAGGTTTGTTTGTTTCAAATGGGGCTGCGTTTAGCTTCTTGCCATTTGCAGACCTAGTGCATTCCCTAAAAGCGGCATCCACTCTTTTATGTGGCACCACCATACTGCCGTGCTAAGCACAGAAGTCGTATCTGCACTTTTTGAAAAAAATGAGTTATTGTCACTGGGTGATTCTTTGCATCTTAATTTACCTAAATATAATTTCTTTCGTTGATATACGAAATGGAAGTATCAAAAAAATTCTTCCATAAAAAGTGGTATCTGCTCATTTTGTGTCGTTTGCTAAGGATGTTTCGACGTAAGTGACAAATACTAAGCATTAAAAGTGGTATCTGCGTAGTTACCCTTTTTTCCCTTAGTATAATGTAGATACGACTATTATACCTTAGTAATACAGCATTTAGTAACGCAGCAGCTTATTTTACCAGAGCTCTAAAATTAAATTTCCCTTTTTATCGAGTAGCCGATGTCGGCCGATAATAAAATAAACACGATCTTAAACTAATGTTTATTCAAAAATTGACCCCTTTCTATTTGGATATTTATTTAAAACACAGATACCTGAAACTGAAGCGTTCGTAAAAGCTCCTATCTGATTCTTCTGCGCGAAGATTTGATTTCATTCTTTTAATGTTTGTTTTTATTTAAATATATAAATCGTCTGCTGTCAAATTTATCTTTACGCTCGGTTAATAGAACTGTAGAAACTCAAGTATTTTTATCTAACGTGATTTATTACATAAAAATTTAACTTTTCATTAGTCAGTATCTGTAAATATAATTCTCAAAATGTTTGCAAAATATATTTTTATAAAAAAAAGAACAACAAAGAGTGGCGAGAGCTCAGTTATGAATACAAAGAGGGGAAACACTGAGATCAACAATTTACCCTATTTACGTGAAATCGTACATTTGCAGGCAAAAAAGAGGAAAGAACATTTTGTTCTACCAAAAAAACTACAACGATCCTGCGTGGGAAGAACTTGACTTTCTTAACACCAGAATGTTGAAAACTGCAATAAAACTGCCCCAACATTACGAATATGCAGTTGGTATCACTGAATCAAGAAAAATAACATAATCAAAAATCTTGTGAATTCAGAAAAGGGTATAATACCGCAAAGTCGCTTTGCATTTTGGAATCAGTTGCCGGTAAGCAACAAAAATGAATAATTATTGCATTTATTAAGCGTTTGTAGATGCACTTTATGCAGGTTGAAATGTTTACTTTTTGTATTGTATTTCTGTATTCTATATATGTCTTTTGTATTCCATACGCCATTGCAAAAAAATAAAAACGAGTAAAAAATGTGTTACTCAAATGTAAAATAAAAAGTGTATTTTAATTTATCACATTAATAAATTATTAAGACCCATAACTTAATTAATAAAACATTTTACTATAGAACTAAAAGTAGGTTAGTTGGCCTAGTAGAATAAAAATTTATTTAACAAAAATATCGTAAACTACATTACAATAATACTCATAGCTTTATTAAGCATAAAAAGATAGCTTTGTTAAGTCACCGCTTCCCATATATATTTTTAAATAGTGCATTACTAAGCTATTTTTGTCGTATCTGAGCAGATACTGCTGAAAATGACTAGTAATAGACACTTACGGTAAAAATACCCTAGTAGATGAACGCTTCTGTCAGGAGAAAATTTGTAGTAACTACATTTATTAATTGTAGTCAAATAATTACAATAATAAACATAATAAATATGTTAAACGAGCTATTTATAAAGCAGTTACACTAAGTTTAATTATATATTGATAAAAAAATGAAAAGTAATAAGCTCTAAAACCTTTACCATGAATATCTCAGTTTGAGTTCACCTGCAGATACCACATCTGCGCTTAGCACGGCAGCATAGGCGGAATACCATTGCCACGAGAATTTTGACGCCCAGTTTTCCCCACTAGATGGAGGCACCTGGGCTCTATTCGATGCGAAACTGCACTAGGAATTTAATTTTGCCAAGAGATACTATACGCCAAACAATCACTCGAGGGATCTTTTACATGCCACATAATCATACGACATGAGCGCTGTCGATTTTCTGTATCATGAAAATCCACCGACTGGAGCCGTTTTTTAAAGGTTGTAAAATGGTTATTAACGTTGTGACAACGGATTAAAAACGTTTATAAAACGTTTAAGCGTTTTTTGTATTACCTGGGATATTTTAGGTAGCAAAAGTTCTGTAATGTTCTGTCATCAGTGTTTCTCAACCTTTTCACTTTTATTGAACCACTAGCTTATTACCCGGCGTTGCCAGGGTGCTAATTATAGCTTTATTATAATTGTTTTTGACTTATTTCATGCTAAAATGAAATAGGTGAGCCTTAAATTGATAATTCATTGTTAATCGTAATCTTTGTTGGAAAAGACTCATATTTAAAGGTGTTAAATTTTATCAATTTGTATGTGTGCTTTAAAGGCTTATCTCTATTAATAGGTTCAAAATAAAAAGAAAATGGCAATTTTGAAACAAAAAGTTTGAATTTTGAGTTTTTTTGGATTTTTTTTTTTAATTTTAAACCCCGCCTATGTGAATTCTAGCGCGTCAAGGAACCTCTGTGCCAAGTTTAATGAAAATCGACGAAAACTGGATTTGTATGAGGAACAAACATACAAACAAACATTCAAATATACATACATCCGTTTTCATATAGATGGAAGTCAGTGGCAGATTTACAAGTTTGGCAGCCTGTCGCAATGCAAGTTCAGAGACCCCTTAGTCAGTGGTGGATGAGGAAATCGCGTCGAGGGGGGGGGGGAGATATGCCCTGCCCGTCGACAGGGGGCATAAGCAAAAGTTTTACTTTACAGAATCCCCCTCCCCCGTTTTGATGATGAAAGTAACAGTAAAATTGGTAAAAATGTACCTCCAGAAATTTTATTCCCAATAAAAATATCAGAGATACACAAAGAAAAAATCTTTAAAAAAACTATCAAACTAAAAACGAAAACTTGAGGCTTTTGAAAAGAAGACAAAGCCATCGCGAATTCGCATAGAACTACGTAAAACCTTTATCAGGTGCATTTTTGTATCTCCTTTAGAGTCACTATGGCTGTAGGGGCTCGTCACAATAGCGATATTGTAAATCCGACATTGTTTCTTTACTTCTTTATTCCGACGAGTACAGGAAAGATTTTACAAGGGGGCCTCGGTGGCCTAGAGGTAGAATATTCTCTTCGTAAGCAAGAGGTCGCGGGTTCGAGTCCTTCCTTGCCCATGGATGCTATTTCAACCTCTCTGTGCCGTAAATCTGTCCTGTGCTTGTCAGGAGGCAAGGCGCATAGTACGTAGTCCTCATGTATGTCGAAGCTGATGGCTTTTCTGTATATATATATAAATATATATATATTTATTTATTTACAAGGACACTTGGAGGAAAGAGCAAACAAGGCAAGGTGAGAATCGAATCCACGGCCTCTGGCTTAGAACTACCACAATGCCACGGAGGCCTCCAATCCGACAGTTAGAAGCTATAAATTAAGCAGTAGGACAGAAATAGAATACACGACTTCATTTACTGAGTACAGGCAGCTGTCAGAGCTAACGCTCTCCACCGCTCGGCCACGGAGTCCCCCCACTTTTTGGAACACTATTGCATCATTCTTTGCTTTAATTTTAAATCTATCATAGCGCCACCTTCCAACCATAAGCTTCAAACAACAGAAAGGAGTTCTACATTCGCGATTTGTGTGCTCTGTATTCAACCAAGATTTACTTTTAGACACTTTTAATGTCACTGACTAGGGGTAAGTTTTATCTTTCCATTCAATTTTAACATTTCATCTAAAGAATGTGTTGTGTACATGAAATAGAAACTATTTCGCTCGACACTTGTATTTATCGTTCTGAAACATGTTGACTCGTTTCGGGAAAAATATGTTTCTTTAAACCTCAAGTCTAACTGATTTTAGTATTCAATTAATTTCAATCGATTATTTCTTTAATAACATTCGTTAAGTTTTTCTGAACCTGGTTATTGCTAGCAGTGTTTTAAGTATGTGTTAAACTTTAAAATGAAACGAGCCAGCCTTTGAAATGCAATTCGCCTATCATTATCATATTTTTACCATTTTTCAGTGAACTCAGCTAATGATTTAATTTTTCGTACTGCTGCTTTTTGTAAATTTGTCGAATTTTCACTTTTACTCTTCTCGCTGTACATGAAATTATCTTTGTTCAGTTAGGGTTCAATGGGGGGGGGGGGCATAAGTTGGGAGAGCCCCAACGTGGGTATGGCACAGTTTGCGTCATTAATATGGGGTAGGGAGGGGTAACGTTATGGGATTTTTTATCCCATTTTGGGGGGTTCGCGTTCTTGGGCGGTCCGTGGTAATAGAGGGACTGCCTTTGGGGGGGGGGGGGGGGAGCTGATCACATGAATTTACACATCAAAATTTTTTACATATATTATGCTATTCGGAGAGTATAAAAAGTCATTAATATAAGTTAACTTATTAAAATAACAAAACTCAATCTGTTTCACATTCCTAGGGCTAACCTTTGGCCCAAACTTTATAAAAGATACCTCTCAGCGAAACATCATATAAAAGCTTTTTCATTTAATTTTGACAGTATTTGCCGCTGTTTTCTAGCAGAGACTGTAGATATTAATTTCAAAAACTGCAATCAGAAGATTAGCAGAAAGCTTTGTACCCTTGACAAAGTCTGGTCTAAACAAGAAGTTCTGTCAAGAACTAAACGAGCCTACTTTCCCGTACATCGACATCGGCATTCTAGCATCTGATCATTATTCTCTTGATTATCTAAGACTAAAAATTATGTCAAACATACCTTTAAAAGCAAAATATACCTCTCTCATCAGATGAAATAGACACATAAAAAGTAAATAAATGAATAAATAAAGTTTTGTCGCACCTTTTAAAGAATGTAACTGTTACAGTTCTTCCGTAGAAAAATTCCTCAATTGTTTTCAAAAAAAAATTAAAAGTACAAAGTACATCAAAACACATTTTATCAAAGAAAGAAAAAAAAAAGAAAAAAAAGAAAAAAAAAACTCGTCCGTTGATAAAATGTCTCGAATTTCACTTTTAATCCGTTGCCAGTTGTTAAATATAAATTAAGAATAAAATGCCCTAGTGAATGAAACATTTTTGTTACAAAAAAAAATCGTCTGCCAAAAAAAAAATAATAATAATAATAAATTCAATAAAACAAATGAATAAATAAACAAAAAATCGTCTGCACAGTCAGTCATTTTTTTCGGACTGTTTACTCAAAAGTTATTAGGGGTGACAGCTTGCTTGAGCGGTTCAATGTTGAATGAAAAATTGTTCAAATCGGAAATGTAAATACGGGAATGAAGTATCCTTGAAAAGTTCTTTCGAACAAAAAAAAGTTTGTTGAAATCGTACTATTAACTCAAAAGTTAGCATCGCGGGACAGGTTGTTTGAACGGTTCAAAGTTGAACCAAAAATTGTTCAAATCGAAAAATCAAATATGGGAATGAGTTGTACTCGCCGAAATCTTTCCAACAAAAAAAAGTTTGTTCCAATTTGAATGTTCATTCAAAAGTTATTAGGGGGGAAAGGTTGCTTGAACGGTTCAATGTTGAACCAAAATTGTTCAACTCGAAAAATCAAATATGGGAATGAGCTGTACTCGCCGAGATCTTTCCAACAAAAAAAGTTTGTCCAAATCGGAATATTCATTCAAAAGTTATTAGGGGGGGGGGACAGACAGACCGACCGACAGACCGACACACAAATTCCCCATCTCAATACCCTACTTTCAAATTTTTAATTTTTCGAAATTCATTTTACCTTTTTATTTTTTTAACTTGGCGATATTTTTTGGACTTGGCGATATTTTTTTTTACTTGGCGATATTTTTTGGGCTTGGCGATATTTTTTGGGCTTGGCGATATTTTTTGGACTTGGCGATATTTTTTGGGCTTGGCGATATTTTTTGGGCTTGGCGATATTTTTTGGGCTTGGCGATATTTTTTGGGCTTGGCGATATTTTTTTAACTTGGCGATATTTTTTGGACTCGGCGATATTTTTTTTAACTTGGCGATATTTTTTGGACTTGGCGATATTTTTTGGGCTTGGCGATATTTTTTGGGCTTGGCGATATTTTTTGGGCTTGGCGATATTTTTTCGACTTGGCGATATTTTTTCGACTTGGCGATATTTTTTCGACTTGGCGATATTTTTTGGGCTTGGCGATATTTTTTGGACTTGGCGATATTTTTTGGGCTTGGCGATATTTTTTGGGCTTGGCGATATTTTTTGGACTTGGCGATATTTTTTGGACTTGGCGATATTTTTTGGACTTGGCGATATTTTTTGGACTTGGCGATATTTTTTAGGCTTGGCGATATTTTTTGGGCTCGTTTAAGGCTGTTGTCCCAAGAGATTGGCGCCAAGCAAAAAGAATAACCTTTCGTGATCAAAATCAACTTCAAATAACATTCCAATCTTTGTTACATTCGACTTGATTTTCAGTCAAGAATAAGTTCCCTTCGCATCGTAGAAAGATTTTGCGTTTTTAAAATTTAAATCAATTTTTAATGAAATCTGCCTTGGCGACGGTTTCAGAATAGCAACCCTAACACCCATTAAAAAATAAAAAACTTTGTATTCTGCCAAAAAACACAGCAATAATTTAGCAACAAAAATAACTAGCGAAAATCCACGACTCCGGGGGTCTTACTGATAATTTTTAAATTTCATTTTCATTACGTTATATATTTTTTATTTAGGGCATTCAAAAAAATATTGAATCCACACTATTTTTAGTTTTCGATTTCACATACAGGTGTCACTGCAGTAAGCGTTTCTGCACAAGACAGCCTATTTCCTGCTTTTGCTCTAATTGACTGCCATAAATCACACCAGCCCCAACCCTCCCCCTGCGAGTAGCCCTCCCCCTGCGAGCGTGTTGCCCGAAAAAATACCGATCCTTTTCTTGGGAGGTAGAGATAGCCCAAAGGGAGAGTTCAGTTATTCCACTGCTTTGAATTCACAATGCAGTCTGGAATTCGCCCGATAAGAGTTTTAGAATTTGATAATTTGGGTTCAGAACACTGATTTGCTTATGCATTTTGCAATTTCGGAATTATCACCATTATTTTCCTCACAAAAAAAACGCACACTATAAATAGGAGACTTTAATTACAATATTTTAATATATTCTAAAACAAGGAAAATATTTAAACGTAATTCAGGATTCTTTGTTCGTGTATGTTCTAATATTACAACAGATTTATAAAAAATATTCTGAAAAGTACATAAGCAAGAGCATAAAATTTTAAAAATATATATCCTTTTAATTCAAATACTGCATACCAGTGGTGGCCAACCCGCGCAGGACCGGATTACTAAATAGGCAACGTAGGCAGTTGCCTATGGGCCCCGGGGTTTTAAAGGGGCTCCGAGAAATCCTGAGGATATCCTTTTTTAACTTTAGATGGCACTGTTAGCTAAAGGTTAGGAATATTATTTGATACAATACGCGAATATAACTTAAGTAAACGTTCATACTTCCATTCAACTTCTTTCTCATCACCGGGGCTCAATTCCTACCAAAAGAGGTGCAAGAGCCAAAAAGTACCCACAACTTATTTTATCGCGTGAATAGCATGAACTTTGGCTAAAATATTTAATTTCGTATGTGCAGCAGCTTTACTCCCAATACAAATTAAGCCTTGCTCACCATCAACAATTTATACTTGTAACAATCACTATGATTGGTTATGTATTCCATAATAACAATTATAAATTATTAAAATATATTTGCGCAATATATATCAGTTATTTAAAATCTCATTTATCAAATCATTACATCCATATGGTGAAGGGGCCCCCTCATTTCAAATGCCTATGGACCTCCAAATCTTTAATCCGGCCCTGAACCCGCGGCACGCGTGCCACTGAGTGGCACGGCAAGGTATTCATAGCATAAGCGTAGCGTCGGGGGGGGGGGCACAGGGGGGAACGTGC
Source organism: Uloborus plumipes (assembly GCA_038373865.1). Taxonomy (NCBI): domain Eukaryota; kingdom Metazoa; phylum Arthropoda; class Arachnida; order Araneae; family Uloboridae; genus Uloborus; species Uloborus plumipes. Next base: position 8,230 of record JAXGGA010010962.1, read on the forward strand.
CCCCCCCCCAACTTGTTGGACACTTGTTCTTTAGAACCTAAAATTTTATGAAATCAGAAGGAAATTAATCGTCAGAATATCATTTGCAGTTATTTTCCTTTATTTTATCTTTGAATTATTACCCACATGTATGTGGGTGAAGGGGGGGGGGGGGGGCACGGAGGAATTCCTGTTCTTCGTCGAAATTTTCAGTGTTTGGCACCAAATTTTTCCCGAAATTGGGGGACGAAAATCATCAGAAAGATTATTTCCATTTATGAGTCAAAACTATTGTCTGAAAGATTTTTTCTTTTGCCTAAAACAGTCCTTATAATTGCTAGTATTGTTTAATGTAAGGCCTCTGGGGATGTTTTGCCCCCTCCCCCGTCCAATTTCTGTGGGTCACATTTTATTGCAACCTCCTCCAAGTGTGTGGCATTACTAAAATAATAATTTAGAGAATTATAAAAGCATAAAATCATACTATTTTGTTTGCTTCTTTTCAAGGCATATTTTTTTAGTTCGATGTAACTACTAACTATGCTAAAAAAAAACTTTAATTTGAAAATATTATTTTCACGAAATCTGGCTGATTGAAGGAGGGAGAGGGAAAGAAGGAGAGAGAGAGAGATGAAAAAAAGATGTATGACCCCTTTCTTTTATCTCACTGCCATGTAATGCAATGAAAAAAAAATTATTCAACTGTGGGATTTCTGTATAGAATTTAATTATCTTTCTTCACCAATGAAAATTTAAAATTTTTTATTTGTTCCTTTCAAGCATTTGTCATTCATAATCACAGTGGCGTACGCAGACAAATCATTTCAGGGGGGGCTGAGTGGACACTTTTTGAGAGGAAGGGGGCGGGGCACCTCATAAAATACAGCTAAAAAATTTTTTTTTTTTGAATTTCTGATATCAATGCTAATTTTGTATGAAAAAAATGCATCATTAAAAAAAGAAAAATCTTATAATTATTGTTGAGAAGTACAGCGTTTTGATAAAATTGAAATTTGAAAAATTTCCTTTATTGAATTAGGTATTCCCTAAAAAAGTGCATGCAATATTTTGAAAATTTGAGCTTTACTAACTTTAATTTTGATATTTATTTTACTACATTCCTAATATTAGGTTTTAATCACACATTTGTTGAAATTTATTTTAAAAAAATAGATGAAAGAACAAGCATTAATCGGTGCTTCTGAAACATATTTGGAGTAAATGTCAACAAATTGAATTATAAGATAACCATACACGTCACATATAGTAAAATGGAGAGATTAAAAAAAGAAAAGAAGGAATTTATTTTTTCCCCTTTCTTTTGATTTCGCGCATACTTTTTTTTTCAAAAGAAATTCTCGCGTCTTGATTTCAGCAAGAAAGGAAAAATTAATAAATAAAAATAAATAAATGATTTCAGATTAAATTTTAAAAATTTGTTTGGAAAATTTCGGAGGGGGCTGCAGCCCTATCAGCCCACCCCCTGAATACGCCACTGCATAATCATACCAGAAAAAAATTAAGTGCTAAATGCATGAAAGTAACAAGAAAAGTCTTACAGTGCATAATGCAACAAAATACACTATTTATTCTTGTCTAAAAACTACTTTGCATTACGTAATTTGTGAAGAAGTAGATAATCTGAATGCATAAGTCTTGTTTCAAATTGATTTAGAAGCTTCTAACTTAAATACTATGGCAAGTAAGAATATTTAGGCTTATATTTATAATCGTTTTCGGTACAGATTGTTTTTTTTTTTTTTTTTGTTTTTTTTTTTTCAGAACTCATTTTCGAATCTTTTCAAGTTGTATCATTGTAATATGACAATTTTCCTAGCTGATAATTTGCAAAAATGTAATACATATAATTATTTAACTGATATATTGCTGTATTCTTTTTTTAAAAGCAAACAATTTAAATTTATATGATTGTTTACTATTATTTTGCTTTAATTGTGTTTTTATAATTTTAATGAGTGCGTTTTGAATGACAATTTTTTCCCCCTGTTTCTCTTTTTTTTTTTTTTTTTGAGTAAGTGATATATTTCTTCATTTCTTCCCATATTGGATATCGAGCTTGGTCACTAGGGTCAAAGGTAGTGTTCCTAACCGCTAGGTCACATGGGATTGTTAGTGTAAAAATAACTTTATGAAATGCCTCATTTCAGAAATTTTTCATGTATAGTATTTTTCTCTCCTCTCCCTCCTCTCTCATGCTACAATTACTAATCGATTATCGTCAACGATTTGTCAAAACGCAAACCGATCTTTTTTAGATCGAACGGTTAACTATTAAAGGGTGTTTGTTCGCCTCCTTTTTCTCATATTTTTGTCATCTCAATTACTTCATGTAAGGCCTCAAAATGCTGAAATTTGTATCTATTTTTTAAAATTTCTCCCGGGAAATTCTCCCCCGGACCCCCGTGATATTGGGAATATTCTACTCTACACTCCACTGAAAAAAGGGGTAATTGCATCATTCTTCTGATACCCATCCCACTACTAGGTCAATTCAAAAAAAAAAAAGAGCGAGGGCATCAAAAAGAGTAAAAAAGTTTTATATGCATAATAAAGCAAAATACATCAATTATTTTTGTTTCAAAACTATTTTACATTACGTGGTTTGTGTAGACAGTTTCAGTACCGATAATCTGAGTCATACTTGATTTATGAACTTTATACTTAAATGCTATGTCAAACTTAACAATACTTTTACTTATAGTCGTTTTCTATAATTTTTGTTTTCTTTCAAAAGTAAATTTTGAATCCTTTCATCTTTTGTCAACGTAATATGACTTATTCCTAACAGATAATTCACAAAGTTGAGCAAAGATATTTGTTTTAACTTTTTTTTTGTACGCAATAGTAATTTGTTTCGTTGTTTATTATTTTTTGCTTTAATTGTGTTTTCATAAATTTAATGAGTGTCATTTTACATGAATAATAAATTTTTCGTTGCCCTTCTTGCTCTTTCGGTTTTGAGCGATGACAAATTGCTATTCGTTTTCTTTTTAGACCTCAGATGTCGTGTAGTCCCTTTTTCAGATTGGAATCTAAGTCTGCAACATGGCGTCCAAGTGCTTCACCACCCGGGACGTCCACCACCGGTCTCTGCTCTTTTACACCGTACAGGACGTGGTAGCGCCCATGTCCAGCATACACACCCAAACACACACACACACACACACGTACCTATCGCAATTCGTCGTTGCGAAAAAACATAGAAAAAAAAAAAAAACGAACAGCCGTAAAACTCCAGTTTCTTCAGATCTCTGTAAAAAAAATCCATATGACAAATCCAGTAGCGTACTTAGACTTAAGTACAAATAATTTGTAAGTGCACCCCCTCCCTCTTATTAACATATAAGAAATATTTTCCCCGTGTAACTCATAGTGATATTTTTCTGGATCGTTCTCCGTCAAACCTCTTGCCCCATCCCCCAGCGCCGCGGGGAATGTGGGTAGATCTATGAACGTCACTGGATGTGATGCCAGTTTTCTGAGACTCAGTCTTAAAAATAAAGCTCAACATTTTGCTTTTTACTTGTGTAAATCGTGCTGGTCCAGAAGAGACTGATGTCAAATTCTCCATCTCCAACATTTCCAATTTCTCGTAAACTGGATACTTATCCAAAATATTTTTGTCTAGTTGGGTGCGGAAATATTCAGAAAGTAATTATTTAAAGCCTCTACTACGGTTTTAAACAAATGAGTGGCAAAATCTTGCTCAATATTAAAAAGTGTTTTATCCTGGGGAAGAGAAAATTAACATTACGACAAACTAAAAACTACTGAAAGTGTGTTTATAGAATACGAAAATAAAAATGGTATGTCTTTCTGAAAAGTATAGTAAACGCATAATATAAGGTGTGCTTAAAATGCGAATCTCATGCGAACTTAATATGGGGGGGAGGGGCACCTTTTACATTTCGGGGCACTACCTAAAGCCTTTATCTACATCCGCCCCTGACTATAGAATGAAATTGCGCCTTTAAGATTTCTGGTTCGATTTTTTTTTCTGTAATAAATAAAAACATCCTCCTCTTACCTAATGTCTTCAGAGTTAGCCAAAAATTTCGTTTTAAAAACTTTAATTTTGAAAGATTTTCTGTGCAAAAGTATCCACCCCTTAAATAGTCTAACTCTGTATAATGTCAAAACGCAGTGAAATCAAACTCTCTGATTTTTTAATGACTAAAGAAAATATATTTGAAAAAGAGATATTTCAATTTTTAATGTTTAAAAACTTTTTATGTGTGAATTTAACTGAACTATTTGCGCTATTGCAGGTAAAAATACTTCAGTATTTATGGCTTCTAATTATGAAAATATTGAATCGTTCAGCTTATGCATAAATATTAAAGTTATTTAACTCTCATAGTTACAAATAGGAGAAAATTAGAAATTTGTAATAGCTGATTATTAATTACTGATTAACAATATCAATAAAAAACATAATTTTTTATGAAGTTTATTTATTGAAAAATAATTAATGTTATGGCCCCTTTGAGAGATGAACCTGAGCCCCCTAAGAAATAAAATATAAACTACACCACTACGCAAAAAAATACCCTATCGCTTCGCACTGTGTCTTCTGCGAAACTTGATTTCTTCGAAAAGGATTACAGCCGGTACCAGTTTTGTCCACATCTGCCTAAAGGAAGAGCTCTTTGTTCGTCCCCCAGCGACTGCTATTATTCTCTTACTATCCCCTAATGAGTAAAGCTGTCAAAGAGCGCTTCAGTGAGGGGCTAATATTTTTTCCCCATGGAAAGGGAGTGAAATTCTGCGCCATCTATTTTGTAAAAATGTAACTACACTGGAAGAATTTTCCTAGACATACGCCCTTAAGTTGGACTGTTCACTCAAAAGTTATTAGGTGGAGAAAGGTTGCTTAAACGGTTCAATGTTGAACGAAAAATTGTTCAAATCGAAAATGTAGATACGGGAATGAAGTATCCTTGAAAAGACCTTTCGAACAAAAAAAAGTTTGTTAAAATCGGACTGTTCATTCAAAAGTTAGTATCGCGGGACCGGTTGTTTGAACGGCTCAAATTTGAACCAAAAATTGTTCAAATCGAAAAATCAAATATGGGAATGAGCTGTACTCGCCGAGATCTTTCTAACAAAAAAAAGTTTGTCCAAATCGGAATGTTCATTCAAAAGTTATTAGGGGGGGACAGACAGACCGACAGACCGACAGACCGACCGACCGACAGACCGACACACAAATTCCCCATCTCAATACCCTACTTTCAAATTTTTAATTTTTCGATATTCATTTTACCTCTTTATTTTTTTAACTTGGCGATATTTTTTGGACTTGGCGATATTTTTTTTAACTTGGCGATATTTTTTGGACTGGGCGATATTTTTTCGATGCATTAAGCTACTTTTAATACTTTTTTCGTCTTTCTTTTATTTTTAACGGGAAAGTAGGCTAAAAAGGACCCTCTGGCCATAGTAGTCCACTTTTACGGCAACTTTCCATCATCGTGTAGGATTGATAGAATCATATCCTTGTATAAAGCAGTAAGGAATCACACCGATAAGCCAGGGCTAAAGCAGAAACATGCAGTACACTAACTCGTTTATTCCATACGTGGACTGCAGTTTCGTGCTTTTTGTACTCGTCAGCATGGAATAGGAATTAAACGAGCTGAGAGGCAAAAATTATCGTATAGAGGAAAGAGAGCCAAAAAAACTGGTAGTTAATGTGAAATTAGAATACCAGAGAGCGACCGCACTTGGTACGGTACAGTTCGAAAATTTTGAGGCAAAGCTCGGGTATAAAGTAGTAATTGCCCTTAAGCCAGTGTTACTATATAAGAGAATTTTTGCCTCCAGCTCGTTTAATCTATATACATAAAAGACTACTTTTGAAAACGTATGTCCGGGGTAATCTTCCAAACTACTGAACCGATTTTAACCATTTTTTCACCGTAGATAGCTACAGTAACAGAGAGCAGGATAAGCTATAATTTATTTCTAAAAAGCTTAGTTTAAAAAAGTTATTATGGAAAACAGTTAATTTTATGTCATTTCCCCATTAAATGATTAAATTTTCCACCCATTGTTGCAAAAATTTATTACCTCGCAACAACAATATTAATAGTAATCATGAAAATTTTGAGCCAAGGCTTCTCTGGAGTAAATATGAAATGAATTGCTTTCTTAGGATTTTTATATTCAATGCCAATAATTAATGCCCGGTTAAATAAAAAGGGAATTGATATTGGCAACAGCTAGAAAATAGAAAATGATTTTTTGGAAAATCACACGGATAAAATAAATAAAGCATTTAATTTTGATTTCACGTTCTTCTTCACACCCAGTTAATTTACCGCTTGATCACAAAAAATAGCTTTTAAGAAATATGATTCTACTGGGTTTAGTTGAAAGTCATATATTTATTTTCTTGGATTTAGCATGTTGCTTTTAAACCCGTGAGACGCCGGGCACATCAGCTAGTTCCTGTTAAATGCTGACGAGTGCCGAAAAGCACGAAAATGCAGTCCATGGACGGAATAAACGAGTTGATGTATTGCATCATATCTCTGTGTTAAAACTCGTCAAATCTTTCTTACCACTGCATCCATGAGGCTGGGCAGTCTGCTCTGTCGTCTCTTCTTGAGTGCGTTGGCCTTCATTCCTCCCTGGGAGATGCTCGCTCTCCGCATCGGCCCCACGTCCCCGAGACCCATGCCGGGCGCCACGCTCAGTCTGCGGCTCACCTTCTGGAATTGCAGTCAGAAGTTAAATTTCGAAAAGGAAATCACGTATGGTTAAGTGATTTAAAGAGGACGATTGAACTATATTTTCAAAAAGAAAAGCACTGCTGTTCACATATTTCTGTACCTCAACCAGGTACAGATACAGATGGTGAGAAAATAATTGCGTTAGAGCTACGCTCTTTTTCGCTGTTTGGGTGAGAGAGAGAACATGATTGAGCTGACATGAAACAAATGGAAGGACTGGGTAAAATGTAAGTGCAAAATTACAATAGAAAAACAAAAAGTGTAGGAAAAGGCAGAGCGAGGGACCTGCCCCACGCTCTGTACTGACTTCGCGCCAGAAGTGGGCAAGGAAGAGACCTATTGTTAGGGCCAATCCTAACATGGTAACCTCAACCAGACTAACGTAAGGCCCCTACATAAGGCGAGCTGACTTATTCGACATTTTGGTTCCAACGCGAGGCATGCGGTTCCATTGGTATGTGTACTAAAACCGCGTTAAATAAAACTGGTGGCTAAATTTCAAATGATTGACCTGATTGAAGTTTAACTGTTCCAACTAATAAAGTGAGTATGTATCATTCATTAAAATTGCAGACAAGCAACAAGGATAAAAATGGTTATTATTTACCTGAAATATTTCCTCATAACATAGTATTTATTTGAGAATTCAGTTATCTTACTAGATTTACTCAATGTGTCGTATTTTGACGACATAGCTACTATTGATTAAAATAACGCGTTTCTAAATACTTTAAACGAGGTTGGATCCAAAGCCGCCTTGGAACCAAAATGTTGGATAGGTCGGCCTGTCCTCTATAGCGGTTCTAGAGTAACGTAAAAATTGTTTCTTCACTTTTCAGTAGAGTGCGAAAACGATTATCGGATGCATGCAAAGGATGGGACTCGCGCTCTTTTAACGCTGCTGCAAAATAATTGTGAAATAACTCTGGAATAACGTTCTCATAGCTCGATGCGGAATAAGGTTCTACATACAATGCCACAAAAAAGTGAAAATCGCCATTTTTGGACTTGGTCGTTCTGGTTCTGAGGTACAGATTTGATGAGTACGATTCAATAATTTTTCAAAAAGAAAAGTGTCAGTTTTACACGATTTGATGAGTACAACTGAGTGTTACAATTTTTTCCTGCACCATTTAAACATTTAGTATGAAAAATACAAAAAATACCATTGCACCTTTGAAATACAGTTTAAAAAGTAGTAGAAGATGCAATATACATCAGTAAGAGTATAATAGTGTAAAAATTTTAGTTTTATACACTCAATACGAAACAGTTGAGGGGATATTTTTCTGAAGTAAGTGGTTAGGTGGGGTGTCTTTATATAAAACCCCAACCTTATATTACGTGTGAGCTCATAAAAATGCAACAAATGAGAGTTGAAAATGTCCTAATGACTTTGGTATCACTTATTTACATATATATACAACTGAAACAGTAGCGTAAAGAACATGCATGTACATAGAAAACCATATTGCTCTTCACTTCACAAAGCCATATTGTCCCTATGGCACAGTAGCTCCTAAACGGGGTGTATTTTTTTTTCCCAAGAAGAGTAATGGTTGAGAGTGTTTTCAACTGGGTTTCATCTTCATAGAATTTTAATTACTGAAGATATATTCGTAAAAAAAATCGTGAAAGTTAGCATCTTGCGCAATTTTTGGTGGTAAAAACTTACTCACACATTTAAAATTTTTTGTATCAATAGAAACAACGAAATTTTCTATATCTGATAGAATTTGTTTGGAACTTTCAAATTACATAGAGTTCGAATTCCAACCTTTTTGAACAAATTTTAAATACAGTTCTAAGCCTTTATTCACGCGATTGGTAACGACTTCTTTGTTGGCCAACAAGGAAAGAAAGCTGAATGATTTAATATTTTTATCTATTGCCAATTTATGTTTGTTGACTTGTTGTTTTGTTGTTATGTATGAAGTACTTGTAATTTATTTTAGAAATAAGAAGGGTTTTTAAAGTAATTTTATACCTTCCTTCTTAGTTCTGCTTTTACGACTTGCAAAGTTTACTAGCTGTGGTGATTATTTCCCCCATGTTAGCTAAGAAAATAAAATGTATTCAAACTTTATGTATATTCTGATCCGCGAGATATATTTTTATATGAGGTCGGCATTAGGGATGTATTTTGTTTAAAATTTTTAGTTTAATATTTTCCCTGCAATCACTTGACCCGGTTTTGAATCGATAGCAAATTCGTGTCTTTACATAGTGCTGAAAGTAGAATGTATTCGCTGACGTTTCCAGTTTCATTGAACTGTAACTATCACAGATGTTACATGTGATTTTTGTTTTCTTTTGTATTCGAGTATGGTTAAATCCAGACCTTTGATTTACAGTCTTGTCAAGCTAAAATAAAAAATGCCGAGAACGTTGTTAATTACACAATAAGGAGTCACCACTCACATCTCCAACTGCTCCCGGCGTGTTCATGGAGATAGATTTGAATACTTCATCATCTTGAGCATCCTAGAAAACAAAGTTGGATTACTTTTTGGAAACAATTTACAACAAGCTGCAGTTGATAGTTTAACCCATTTATGCCTGACATTTTTTTTTTTCAAAGATATTTTGTATACTTGTTACAAACAGTATTTAATGGACGGGAAAAATAATTAAAAAAATATTATGTAAAAAATAATTTTTTTATTAAGGAAAGAAAAATTGTCCCTTAAAAGTTACGATAGACAACAGAGGGTACATACTTTTCTTACTAAAAATTTTTCTGCCTACGATATAATATTTAAAAAGACGTTTTATAAGAAGAAATAAAATTAGCAATTAACATAAACTGGGAAGCTGGGAATAACTTTGAAAAGTTAACTTTTTTTCTTGAGATTGTGAACGATGTCATTTTTGTTAAAGATCATATTAAAACTGCTACAGAACAGACTTTGCAATGGTTATGTGCTGCAATCTGTTAATAACGAATTGAAACAATACCAAGGAATTGAACAGTATTATTTGGTTGAAAAGTTCATTTTGAGGAAATTTAGACCCTTCTTTGGACCGTCCCTAAAAAGAGACGCTAGGCATTAATGGGTTAAGTAATAGTTTTCTCATGAAATAGAAATTGAATAGTTGTACTTGTGCACTTTTCATTGGGGAAAAATGGGCTGCCCAACGTATGAAAATTATGTAGGCAATATTACTTCCAAAATAAATTTTATTAAAAACATCCTTTCCGCCGGTTGATCAGCAAAATTTGACTGATCATAAATGAAATGACATATTCATGTGTTCGCATTTCAATTTAAAGGTTTAGAAGTTTTACACATTGTATGAAATATTTGTTTTGATTTTACTCTGTACTCTTTCGTACTGCACGCAAGGACGTCATTTCAAGTTTTTTCAGGAGGGGGGGGGGAGGCAAAGGATCCAAACACAATGCAATTTCATCGGAAAACATTAAAAACCACTCCCACTTTTTTGTAAATACATTGATTTCTGAAAGTCAGGGGGGGGGGGGCAACTGACCCCCCTAAATGACGGGTCTGACTGCACGTTATAGTGGAGAATTGTAGAAATTTACATTTATTTACTGTTCTTGAACCATTTATCAAGTATCTTGATGAAGGTGTACTTAAAATATTTAAAAAGTATTCTTTTTTATTTTGCTGATTAATCGGCAACATTTTGCCAATTAGTAATAATCGGCAAATTGGACGATTAATCGCTTCATCCCTAGTTTACACCCTTTGACTCTTCTGGAAAAACTTCAAATCACGGGCCTGGCGAACTTGTACTTTATAACCTGCTATTTGTTGTAAGGATGAGATATACACTGCTAGACATTGAAAATGCAACACCAAGAAGGAGTGGTCAGAAATTGATGAAATTTGGCAAGAAGACAGAGACAGCATGGAACAATAAGTGATATTTATTTCAAAATAAATAAGCAAAATTTAGAGCGAGGCCGGCGTCGGCTCAGTAAGAAGTAGGACCACGGGGCGGACAGCGATGCACGAAGAAACACGTCTAGGCATGGAGTCAATAAGCCTGCGGATGGTGTCCTGAGGGATGGCACTTCATTCCCTTTCAACCATTTGCCACAGTTCGTCCTCTGAACGAGGCAGTGACAGGTTCTGCAAACGGCGTCCAATCACGTCCCACACATGTTCGATTGATGACAAGTCAGGAGAGTATGGTGGCCAGGAAAGTATCTGTACACCTCGTAGAGCATGTTGGCTGATTCGAGCACTGCGAGGCCGGGCGTTATCCTGTTGAAAAATTGCATTTGGCAGACCCTGAAGGTAGGGGATTGCCACCGGCCGCAGTACATTATCTAGATATCGTTGGGCCGTCATAGTGCCCCGAATACGAACTAGATGTGATACGGAATTGTATGCAATAGCGCCCCAAACCATTATGCCACGTTGTCGCGCTGTGGGGCGTTCCACAGTTACTGCCGGATTCGATCTTTCTCCACGTCGACGCCACACACGTATGCGATGACTATCGCTGGACAAACAGAAGCGGTATTCATCTGAGAACACTACGGTTTGCCATTCTGCCATCCACGTCGCTCTGGTCCGGCACCATTCCAAACGTTGGAGTCTGTGCTGTGAGGTCAATGGCAGTCTTCTTAGCGGGCGCCGTGATTGCAGGCCACGTGCAACCAGTCGACGGGAAATGGTTCTGGTCGACACAGGAACATCCAGGGTACCTTGCACGTGCTGCAGAATCGACGTACAAGTGACTTGCGGGTCCGCCACAGCTTGTCGGTGAATCCGTCGATCCAAGCGGTCTGACGTCACTCTGGCTGCACCTGCACCCCTCAATGTGGCTACATTTCCTCTTTCCAACCATCTCCGACACAGCCGATGCACAGTGCTTGCATCCATGTGGGTATCAGCTGCAATTTGACATATGGACCAACCTCCTCTTCTCAGTCCGATCACTATACCCCTTGTAAAGTCGTCTATATGCTGGAAGTGTCTTCGTTGAGGACGGCGTGGCATTTCCTCCCATCACACGTATCCTTCGAGACAAACACCAAATTTCTCCGATAATTTAGTCTGGCAGAAAAACCAACATGAACATAGCCCACTTTTCAACTTCATTCTCTTATATCTTACTTCACGTGCGTCGGAGAGCTGCGCATTTAATATCATTTGCATAACTCAGTGACGTGCTTCTACGGTAAAATTTGCATGAATTTCTGACCACTCCTTCTTGGTGTTGCATTTTCAATGTCGAGCAGTGTATTTAATGTTGTTGGTTATCTTTTTAATATTATTTCAATTCAATTTTCGTTTACCTCCACTATGTCCATCAGCGTTTGCAGTTGAGTCAGTCGACTTTCTTCGTCGTCCTTAGTCAAGGTGTTGGGATCGATTCCATTTAGATTCTGAAACAGAGCAGAAGTTTCATTATGTTTATCAACTCCTCGCAAACATTACTCACTTTGTTTGATTTACTATTCAGTCTCGCAGATACAAAGATACTTTAAGGATTAGATACAACTATCACTTTAACTGTACCTGGGAGGAAAGGACACAACATCCTTTTTTTTTTTTTTTTTGAAAATCGAGATGTGGGGCATATTCATCTCTAATACAACCAATTGTGTTCGATTGCATTCAATTCTATCTACCAATAGCGTAGCGAGAAATACCTTCTGAAGGGGGAGGAGGTTCGATTCAAAAATTAGTTCTTAGTTTTGGATAACTATACACTAGTTTTGGAGGGTTTTTTCCGTTTTATACCAAAAAATACAATACTGCTAAAATTTGGAACAGTTTAAAACTGAGAAATTGAGGCTTAAAGTCTTTGATTGATTGAATGATTATTTCTCGTGATTATCTAAATTAAAAATGAAAAAAAAAAGTGACTAAGAGGCATATTCAAATATAACACAATCGATCGTGTTGGATTCAATTTAATTCTATTTATCATTCGCAAGCAAAAAACTACCTTCGTCTAGCACAGAAGATACTTTCTCGCTGAGCTGCTAGTAGATAGAATTCGATCGAATTAGACACTGTCGATGGTGTTAGAGTTGAATATGACCTTGATTTTGCTAGTTGGGTATAAAATATAGTTAAGGTTTATTGGTTTTCTTGAAATAAATACATAAGTGAATAAATATAAATAAACGTTTAATTTGAAGAGCGATAACACACTTCCTGTTCAGTGAGAACCATTGTCTGCAACACCTTTGTCTGCTAGTCGCTAGAAGAATTGTAAATAGTGCCATTTCCAATTAAATTAAAAGTTTTAATTTAATAAATTAAATAACGCGATTTTTCTTAATAAAACTACGTTAAAATGCAATATGTTAAAAAAAAATATTATTCAGAAGAAGAAGGACCGAGCTTATGTTATGAGTAAATTTTATGCATGTGGCACTGTGACAGCTTTGGTTGAAGCACAGTAAAACTTCAAAATAAAAACTCTTTCTCCATTAGTTCTCTCTAAACAGATTATACAAATATACTGATAAAAATTAGCTAAAAGTATGATAAGATATTCCTTAAGCTCCCAGCATGAGCTATAGTAATATGTCTGTTTCGATTATAATATGTTGACTTTATTTTTTCTATATAGAAGAGCAAAATGAATGATATATACATGTGTTGCACTGTTTTACCCGTAGGCTATCAACATAACTAGAGCATGTGCTAAGGTTATTTGTTGGCTGTCCCTATGGGGCCGTGGTAGCCCGATCGGTAAGGCGTTGGAATCACGACCGGAGGGACCGGGGTTCGATACCAGCCGATCAAAGATCTACCGTCTTGATTAATGGTGGCTGGGGGACGTTAAAAATGTCGTGGTCACAAAGTCCTCCAAGTGGAACGAGACCTGTGGGGGTGCTGGACCAATGGTTTGCTCGGCCTTTTGGTCTGGTTCAAAAAGAACAGATCGCTCTTCACGGTCCTATCCCGCTTAAAACCACTAGTTGTGGTAGGTACGGGGACCCTGGAGTGTGTGAAGTGGGAAGGCTGTCCCTATGAAAGTGGTTTTGACGACCACCGTTCTATAAGAGCAACCAGAATGAGCAAATGAGAATCAGAGGGGACATGATTCAGTTGTTTAAATTTATCAAAATGGTGTTACGGGGCTAGATTTTTACTTGGAAAGCAGGACAAGAAGTCATTGCTTTAAGCTGTTTAAATCTCAGGCTAATCTGGAAATTCGGAAAAATTACTCTTTTAGCAGAGTCGTGGGAACTTGGAACAGTTTACCGGAAGAGGCGGTAAGGAGCAATAGAGTAGATAGTTTTAAGAAGGCCGTTGATCTTCATTGGGGTCTATAATTTTACTAGGATCAGCCCAGTTGGGCCCAGAGCATGCTGCTAGTTGTCGCATTTGTATCTAACTATAAGTCAACTGTGCAAACTTACCGCCTAATTCACCGTTAACCAAGCCCCGTGGCCGAAACCACGAGGTTCAATAACTCGGGGTTGAGATTGTTACCACGCGGTTAAAAATTCGGTATTCACCGGCAAAATTAACACCGGAGTTACCCAACTTCGAGGTAACTCAACTGAGCGAGCAAACCAAGCATCCTATTGGTTAAGAAAGTCACATGATTTACTACGTCATTTGTTTGCATTTTGGAGTTAACTAAGGTTTGCGTTGAAAGTGGTGCTCTCTTACTATTGAAAATTAATTAACACAGCTCACAGCCCATTACTAACGAAATATTTGTCATAAAAAAATAAAGAATACAATAAGAGTTTCTCGGAATCGTGGGTAAAAACGCGGAAATCGCAGAGCTCCTATATCCGCCATTGCTTTGACTTACGTTATTAATGTTTACATACATTGCGCATGCTCAGAGAGCAAACCACGCATTTAACCTTAGTTAAAGTTGACGGTGAATACGAAGTAGGCGGTAACTCCGGGTTAAGGACCGGTTTAACCACGCTTGGTTAACGGTGAATAAGGCGGTTAGTTAGACAATTTAACTTCATCATGATATGGCGAAGTATATTCGAAACATGTAGAAATATAAGTCCCATCTTATTAGACCACTACTGTCTCCTCGTGTTGATATCTGGTTTCTACCTTTCTTACAAAGGAAACTACTGCTCATATCAACGTTATGGTTTTATTTTCTTACTCTCCTTCCCATTTCTCTAGTCATGTTTAACAGTTTAAAAAGAACTATTTATGATTAACGTAAGTAAATATTTACCGCCCACTCCTGTAGGAACTGTTTCCCAAGATCTTCTCCTTCATTTTCACCGAGAGTCTTGTTGTAATCTCTGGCAACCTGTATAACATAAATACAATTCATAGCTGTTTCTAAAATGCATGTGGAACAAAAGAAATGTGACGCTTTTAACATTCAATTCAAAGGTCTTGGGAGGGATCTAAGAAAAGATCTTAGGAGGACGATTGCCCAGGAGGCAATCGTAATTAATGAAAAGCAATAAGAAACACAAACAAAAATACCTTGACGTCATGCTTCCAAAACCGAGATACAGCCTGATCAGTTGTATTTGGTGCTACTTCCTTGACCTAAAAATGAAAGACAAATACATTAATTTAAGTGAAATGCTTTTTAGAATTTAAATTACTGAATTCTAAAGCCAATTATTTGTGTTGAGAGGGCTGGTCATAGCTGAATTTATATAGATTGTAATACTGCCGTCGTAATTTAAAAGGCCTTAAATCCAAATATTTGCTGCGGCTCATTTTGACAGATTTCTTGTTGTTTGTTCAAATATATAGGTATCAAAGAAATTTAAAATTGTGTTAATGCAGGGTTCTACTTATGAGCTAAAACGTGTTAGTGTGACATCATTTATAGACAGCCCCTAAGCTAATGTTCATCTTCTTTTCAAGAATCAATTTAGTTGATAAAACAAAACTTGGTTCATTAGATTGGTCTGAGATTTAGTTACATTTCTATCAAACTCTTTGATTGATAAGGTAAACAAAGGATTCAAACGATCAGAAAGCTAAAACTCGTCCCACGGTAAAATGCGGATGAACTGAAAGCGAAAACAAAACACTTCATTTTGCTGCAGGTACGATCAGCGAGAACGCTTGAGCAGTTGAAACTTGACTGCTTCGTGTTGTCACTGATCTTATCTGTTGCAAAATTAAGTTTTCTGTTTCCGCTTCCAGCTCATCCGCAATACATCCATGGCACAATTACTGACCATCCGTGAAAACCGCGACTGGCACGAGCGAGCAGTTCCACTTAAAAAAGGGTAGATGGGTTGTGGGGGATAACTTTTCGAAATTTTCAATTTAAAACTTGCATTTGATATATCCTTGTGACATATTCAACTAAACTATGTATTTGAAATTACCATCGTTCCACGTTGTTTGATACGGCTCAAAATGCTTCTTATTATTCTTCCCCTTATTGTTATCTTACCTATCACCCCTATTTTGGGAAGACCAGAGAAGACCTGACGCATGCGTAAATGCGCGGAAGGTTTTACCTAGAGCCGTTATATAGACAGGCCGACGTATCAAGATTAAGTTTCACCACTTTGCATCCAATTCATTTACTTTTACTTTCAATTTACCATTGTTGCGGAATAGGGTTACCAGAAAAAAGTTTTGGCACATTGCTTAGCTTTGCCAAATCCACGTGCCGCTAATAATTTCACACAGCAAAAAATTACCAAAACGCGATTACTGGCGAGAAAAGGCAACCACTGAAGCACTCAAAAACACGCTCTGGATCCAAAGCGGTGAAACTTAATCTTGATGCGTCGGCTCGTTTATATAGGGGCCTTAGTTTTACCTAAGATCAGACAGTATTGTGCACTCAATGCTTCGTTTACCTTCAAAATGATGAGCGCAGCAATGATGATGCAGATGATGTTGACGACGGTCAGGAGGAAGCTGATGATTCCCAAGACGGCGCACTCCCGGTCCATCAGGGGGTAGTAGGTGGGTGTATACGTGTCTGGAGGCAACAGGGCGGGCTTGACCGTGTGGTTAAAGATGTCGTATACCTGAAAAATACCGACACTCCGATTTAATTGCGAGTAGAAGTTTCCAAGTAACACCACGGCTTAGTTTTCAACAAAAGATGAGTGGGAGCCCTAAATTTTTCAGAACACATTTTTACACATGAATAATCTTTAAATTAGTTTAAAAAACTAAAAAATATGCTTTTAGATGCATTTATAATACATCAACGTGTAATATAAGTAATATAGTTCTGCCTTCAGTATTAATAATAATATTAAATAGATTAGTTTTATATTTGCAAAGAACGTGAATTTTATCTTTTATTCAGAGTTAGGGCCATGCTCCACATCGACGTAAAGCAGAAAAATTAGGCAGAAGCGTAAAATGGATTCATGGTGTTCCTATGGAAAGTACCCGGATTTTCGGTTTCTGCCTTCAGTTTCGGTCGCGTTTTACGCTGATGTGGAGCATGGCCCTAACATACAAACAATTGAAACATTTATAATACACGTACATCAACATGTAATATAGTTTAGCCTTTAGTATTTATAATAGGATTATTAAATATATTACTTTTATATTTTCAAATACAGTAAACTCTCACTTATACGCCGGCGCAAGGGACCAACATAAAAAGGCGCATAAGTGAGAGAGACGTATAAGTGAACAAACCTATTTAAAGGAATAAAACGCAATATAGTTTCTAATGAGAGAATGAAAAATAATGTTTCTATAGAGAAGGGGTATATTACTGCGGTTTGGCAATTACTGGAACGTAACTTCAGGGATAAAGAGAAAACAAAAAATGTTGTATACCTAATTATAAACTGTTCCTTTTAAAACGATGCATAACAGATAATTGTCCCTCTCTGAACTCTAGTTCATGCGGAAAAAATGCCTTCCGTAAGCAATAAAGGCGAAAGATAAAAGAGAAAAGTGAAGGAAAATGCTTATTTTTAAAGGAAAATAAATTAAACATTTTTCATTTTAGGGAAAATTCGGCGCAGAAATTAAATATTTATCTTCAGAGCGATGCATAAACGAATAATACTATCATTGTTTTGCTATGGAATGTGCTGGGACCATTTAAAATCGTCGTATAAGTGAAAAAGGCGTATAAATGAGGCGGCGTATAAATGAGAGTTCACTGTAACGTGAATTTTATCTTTTATTCAGAGTTACATACATACCCACAAGAAAACTAATAAAAGAGTATTAAAAATATTCAATTTGTCTTATTTTCTATCATTAGTTTATTTATAAAAAAAAAGAAAAGAAAACGAACAGCAGCAAGCTGAGTACTGAAGAAGGCTTCAAACTTTGCAGTATTGGAAGGGTTCTTTCTATATTAACGATCGTAGATGTTAACATTTCTGAAAGAAAAGAAAATTAATACCTATACGTTGATACATTAGTAGGTTCAGGAACACAAAACGTTGAGCTGTCTAATTTCTAAAAACTCGCTGAAGCAAAAACTGGGCTCTCGCGAGCTCCCTTCAAATTTCCATCGTGAAGTTTTGAGTCAAAAATAGTGCATGGATTAATTTGTAAAATTATTCAATAGTTAACACTAAAAATGAATAGTTTCCACGTTAAGTTTTACCGATTCTAGGAAAGAAGGTTTTTTTCGGGCACTTTTTTCCTGCCGCCTTATATGAAAACAATTTCAAGTTATAAAATTAATGATTTCAAATCGCTTAAGATTGAAATAATAATAACAATCTAATTAATTAACTGAATAAAGAGGTCAGTTTTTATGCTTTAAATTTATTTAGTCACTTTTTTTGATTTCAGTAAATTGTTCTTTTTCAAAAATTATTTTAAAAATGAAATCACCTGCCAAACGTCTAAACACGTTCAACGTGTGACTTATTCTGTCTGAACGACTGTACTCATTAAATACTTCATTAACAAGCGAAGTTGTATTTATTACTTATCTCGGTTGGTAAGCATTAAAACTAAAAGAACATTGATTTAAAAAACACTGTGTAGACTGTAAAAAATGAATGTTGTTTTTACAGTATAATATAGCTAATTTTATAGCAATAAAGCGTAAAAATTGCCAATTTTATAGTAATGAACTGTAAAATTGCTAATTTTGTAGTAGGGCAATTCCATGCATGTGTGGAAAATCGTTGGAAAAATCAAATTACAACAATGCGCCTGTTTTGCATATTTTTTGGTTTAAAAATATTAGAAGTTTAATATTTATACTAGTTTTTTGTCTAGAATGTAGTATTTTTAGTTTTGGCAGCACTTTGAAGTTGGAAATGGATTATTTAACTTTTGGTAAAGAAAATGATCAATCTTTGAACGTTGGTAAGTTTCAATTTTCTTCTTTAGATAACTGTTTTAAAGGAAGACTATTGATTATTACACTTTAATTCAACATTGTGATTTGCTAAAACGAATTTTTTTCACTTAAGTTAAGTGATTTATGTAAACTTCAAAAATGCACAGTTCTATGTAACGTAAGTTACCAAAAACATGTTAAAGTTCATATCGTGCATAAAGAAAGGGCAATGCAATGTTTCCAATGCTATATCTTCTATCTTATAAGTGTGTGTTAAGCAAATAGTTAAAGTTTTTTTTTAAATATTGTTTATTTAATTTTTCGTTCTACAATCAAAACGTGTAACGTAAGTTACCCACATATGCAGGTAATGTAAGTTACCTAAGTAGAACTTAAATACTTGTGTTTATAAAGAAAGTAAATTGTGAAATAAACCTATGTGGTTAGTAGGAGAATTTATTCAAGAATTATTTTAAATGTACTGTATTTACTTAATTTAAATTAATCATATTTCTTAAAATGTCTCTATTTGTTAAAAAGATCACAATACACCTCTATTATAAATTACATGTTTCTTTTTGACTTTTAAGATATTAATTATCTCTAAACAGTATCACTGCATGCATATTTAAGAGGTAATTTACTATAAATTATTCAAAAATGACTTCTGTTATGCTTTAAAGTTTTGAAATATGTTTTGGAAAACACAAATATAAAAGTATTTTATCTCTTACAGGTGAAATATATTTCATTCTGCATTAAAATGCCACTGAACTCTTCAAAAAGATGTGCTGTAAAAAGGGTAGGTGAAAAGTCATGTGGATATTACAGATTTATAAATAAAAGTCACTCTTGATGGTATTGAAATATGTTTGAAAAAGCAAAATTTATTAAAAATATTTTCCGAAGATCCGCACATTGACAATCAGCATTTAAGAACTAGAAATGGACAAACTGTGGGGTTTCGTTTAGTTAAGTATTTCAAGGAATAAGAAGAAAAAACAGAGATAAAAGCCGGTGAATGGTGTGTGATGAAGTACGAAAATACATTGTATCCTTGAGTTGTGACGATTATTGAAGAAACAAGTTTGAAGTAAAAGTAATGGCTGCTGTTGGAACCTATTATAAATGGCCAGAAACGACAGATGAAATTTATTATGAGAAAGAACACATGATTCGAAAAATTGAACCTACCTGAACATGTTAATAACAGTGACTAGTTTGCATTTAAAAGTCTTATGTAATGTAATATTTTTGATTGGTCATAGAATTTGGTGTTAAATTTCTATAAATTCAATTCATAATTGTTAATTTTCAATATTTTTATCTAAACTAAGCTGTAATTTTCATTCATTAATTTTTGTAATAAAGATTTGCTTGTAAGTAAATTTTGTAACGTAAGTTACTGTAACGTAAGTTACTCAGTCAAAAATTCCCATAATTCTCAATTTTTGAAATAAATTTTTAAATTTATGAAAATAAATTCCTAAGCATTATAAGGAACTGATAAATTGTACTTCAAACAAGGAAACAGCTGTAATAGAGCAGAAATTTGCCTTAGAACCAATTTTCATATTATGTCATTCCCTTTTTGTGTAACGTAAGTTACTGCCTTAATTTTGACTGCTAAATTTTGTAAAATTTTAATGCATCGAATATTTTTGTATTTTAATTTTGCTTTAGACTGTCATTTTCATAGAATGCTTTTATTCAAGGTTTGTATCACAATATTTGTCTGTACTGAGGTGCTAAATGCCTAAGCGTTGATCAAAATGTAACGAAAGTTACCGTGGAATTGCCCAGTAGTAAACTGTAAAATTGCTCATTTTAGTTTATGACCGTTGATTTTACAGTTTTAAACTGGAACTTCTATTGCCAGTATTATACTGTTGTTTTTACGCCATAATACAGCTACATTTTGCGGCAATAAACTGAAATTTCTAACTTAACAGTAATAAACTGTAAAATTGCTAGTTTTACAGTTTATTACTCTGCATTTTACAGTTTTAAATTGGAACTTTGGCTGCCAGTAATATACTGTAAAAACAACAGTTCATTTTTTACAGTGTGTAGTAAAATTTACTGTATGAATAGTATAAATACTTACTACATAAGTGTTTTGGTACAAGCTTCTGACCGTCTTAATCGCTCCTAAACCCCACAGAAGGCCCTAAAAATAATGTACATAATTAGTAATAACAGTATTATATCAGAAATCAGAAGTAAGACTACTTTTTTGTTTACCAGAAAGCACTACACTGTAAAATAAATTCAGGAACCTTCATTTATTTTACAGTTCGTTTATTACAATTCTAAATCAAAATAAGCGGGACTTCTGAGTCACGTGGGGGTCTAAAGGGTTAAATGCTGGGTAGCTAATATGCCTAATTTCTGCCATAAACATATCGCACCCTTGCTACAAAAGTGCCACAACTCAAATATTGTAATTTTTGAGTTATGACCGTCATTAGACATAGTTTACACGTCTCTACCAATCTTTAAAAGAGCCAGAAGTTGCATTAAAAAATTAGGCGCCAAAGGGCAGTTATGGCGTTTTGTTGTTATCAACAAAAGGGGGGGTGAAGGGACCCCTTCCACTGAAATGCCACAACTTGAGTTGTCGTCCAGCCGTCGTAGAGTAACGTGCATAACTAACGATCATAGTTTGAGATATATCGGTCTTCATATCGACAAATTCAAAAATACTAAAATGTGCCTAGTCCGCCCCGGAACAGTTTTTTGCAATTCCAGGAAAACGTAGTTTTTTGAGTTGTGGTAAGGGTGCGATATCTGGATATATACAGGAAAGTTTCCTGATAAAAGTCGGCTCTTTTCACTATATGCTTGTTCAACATTCTTTTTAAATTTGAGAATACAACGTGTAAGATTAGCGATGAATGTAAGACATTTTCTTTTTATGCGCAGTACAGTTATATTGCAACAGAAGGGAGAGTACCATTTTTATTTTATTTTTTAACAAGGATAACAGATAAATATGTTTTAAATTTTGAAAAGGATCAGCTCAAATAAATTTCAAAACGAAAAATTTTAAAACAAAATATAAAAAAGACTTTTGGCACCTTAAAAGTATGAAATAAAATAGGTGTAAGTTCTTGATTACAACACTCAAAAACTGCAGTTACTCTAAATATCCTTAATATAATCTTAAGGATACTCTTAATACATTTAGGTTCTAAAGCAGTCAGTAAAGTTTAAACTAAAAACCGAAAGAACTATATGGGTAACTGCAATTTTTGCCTTGTTGTAGTCAAGAAATAATGTTCATTTCATACTCTTTAGTGAGAGCAAAGCTTGTATGATAAAGTCTTTAGATTTAACCTTTAGGAGCCGAGAGGTACACATGCTGTACCTTAACTCTTTCTCTTTAGAGGACGGGGTTGAGATTTTCACTCGAACCCTTTGGAGCCGGGGATTTTTTCAAGGTTTCATACGTCTGGTAAGACAGTTTATACCTTCTCTTTTCAATGGAAAAGAAATCTGTGGTTCAACTGTCGTACTACCTGGGTGGAAAGAAAAATTTCTAAAAAACAGCCCGGATCCAAAAGGTTAAAAAAAAAAAAAAGTTTTTTTTTAAATCTTTTATTTGAGATAGAGAGTAGATAGTTTCTGGTCTGTGAGTGCTCCTTTCCTGTTGAGCCAGAGTTTGAAAAAACCCAGCCTACTATGGTTTTTGATGAAAAACCCGGGTTTTTCCAAAAATCACTTCAATATCATTCTCTATTCAAACACTGTGCACCTATTTTTACTTTAACTTTTCATAGAATCAAGGGAGTCCTGAAGAGAGGTCACTGTGACCTCCTAAAGAAATTCTTATTCAGTAAATTTGGAAATAGCATAAAATATTGAATTATTCAAATTGATATTGTATTTTAAATTAATATATTTTAAATTAGTATTATATTTTAAATTGATATTGAATTTAATTTATAGACTGGAATAGATACTGCTCATTTTGATCTGAAATAAATAAGTGTGAAATTCATGTGCAGTTTTATTTCTAATATGTAATAAGTTGTCAGGAAAGGAAGATGGCAATTTCTAGACAAGGTACTGATCAAGATTTAATATCATAACAAACTAAAAATTATAACTTAATTGATCAATACCGATTTCTAGGCTTAGTATAGATCAAAATATTCGTAATATTTAGTCTGTTTCTAAAATACAGTGAACTCTCACTTATGCGCCGGCCCAAGGGACCAACAGAAAAAGGCGCCCAAGTGAGAGAGACGTATAAGTGAACAAGTCCATTTAAAGGACTCAAACGCAACATAGGTTCTAATGAGAGAATGAATAAGAATGTTTCTATGGAAAAAGGACATATTACTACGATTTGGCAATAACTGTAACTTAACTACAATGATAAAGGGGAAACAAAAATTGTAGCACACCTTTACAAACTGTTCCCTTTAAAACGATCCATAATAGGTAATTGTCCCTCTCCGAACTCAAGTTCATGCGGAAAAAATGCCTTTCACAAGCAATAAAGGCGAAAGATTAAAAAGGAAAGAGAAGAAAAATCTTATTTTTTAAAGAAAATAAATTAAAATTTTCACATTTTTCGGAAAATTCGGTGCATAAGTGAAATATTTATCCTTAGAGCGACGCATAAACGAATGATATTATCCTTATTTTGCTATGGAATGTGCTGGGACCATTTAAAATCGTCGTATAAGAGAAAAAGGCGCATAAATGAGGCGGCGTATAAGTGAGAGTTCACTGTAAATGCTTTCAATATGCAGTAAATTTTGAAAAAAAACCCACTTTACCGACAGAGTGGGTTTTTTCAAATTTGAAAAAACCCGGGCGTTTTTTTTTTTTTTTTTTTTCGGGGTGGGCCTGCTTTTGTGTGTTCAACCGAAATTTTCGTGTAATAGAATATCTGAACTTACGCAGTTGACGGTCGGTGGCAGCAGGGAGGCCGATATGGCCACCCCGACGAGGGAGGCTCCGTTGCCGCCGACCACAGACATGGCGACTCCTGCCCCGGACGGGAGCGCGATCAGGCAGCCAGACCACAAACTCCGGACCATGCCCCTGCGGAGTAGAAAAGATACTTTTCAGCAAACAATAAGAAGTAGTAAACACCAAGGTCGGGAGAAACAAAAAGAGAAGATCTTTAAATGTTATTTCGGTATGTTCAAAACGTTGAACGTGAAAATCTATGTATCTAAAGATGACGGGCTCTGTTTGCTTGCTTGTAACCAATGGCTAGAAGCCCCCACAGCACCTACAGACCTGAAACTTCTCACAAAATTGGAACGTATACCTTGATCAACACCTCGAAGGCCGAATTCTAAATTTCGAATTAGTTATTAAATTAATTAATTAATTGGTCTCATTTTTGAGGTAGATTGCTTAGTTGAGGTGGAGAAACTTTCCCCCACCCCTAACATTATACATTGCTGGAAAGAGTTTTTTTTTCTGAAAAAGAAAAGTTTTGCCACGTTTCTCTCCGTTAATTACAACAGGAGATATTAATTACTCAAAGTTAGTCAATTTTCGAGCCTTAACTCTATACGCAAAACTGAAATACTAGGTCCATTTTCCAGACAAACAGCTCTTTCGTTCCTAAAGTTACATAGTGGCTTAAATTTGCGTCTAAGCGTTAAACCTTGAAAATTGACTAAAATTTGAGTAATTAATTACTATTTCCAGTTATTTACTTAACTTAACGTCTTTTTTTATTTATTTGGTGAATTGTGTTTTAAACTTCAACGGGACTTTTAGTGGAATTTAAAAGGTTGTTGAGCACATTTGAATAAAAGAATATAATAATTTTACTTCAGAGCGTTGGAGAGAATTTAACTTTATTCAGTTGACTTCCTTTACATTCATTGCACGGGCATCGCCGTGCGGGTACTACTAGTATAATATAAATGAAAGCAGGTTTAATTTTCTGGCTGTTTGAAAAAAAAACGGCGATGTAACACTAACCTTTGTTTAAAATCCCAAAAATAAATAATAAGAAAAAATACATAGTGTATTCTTTTGCTATTACTTTTATTAATGTTTAATATTACAATGAAGAAAACAAATCATATTATTGATGAGTACTTTGCTGACATGAAAATAAAGTACAAATTACTATGTCGATCAGTAATCCTGCAAAACGCAATTAATTAGCACACATTAACAGTGCTGTGTAAAACTTCACGAACTTCCTCCTCCCCCTCAAAAAGTGACATCATTTGTGGACTCCCCCATAATCAAACGGCCCCCAGACGACGTCTTTTGGTGTCTTTGATCCATGTGACATATCGCGCCCTTGCTACAAAAGTGCCACAACTCAAAAATTGTAATTTTTGAGTTATGACCGTCATTAGACGTAGTTTACACGTCTCTACCAATCTTCAAAAGAGCCAGAAGTTGCATTGAAAAATCAGCCGCCAAAGGGCAGTTATGGCGTTTTGTTGTTATCAAGATGCATAGGACCCCTTCCTCTGAAATGCCACATCTCGAGTTGTCGTCGAGCCGTCGTAGAGTAACGTGCGTAACTAACGATTATAGTTTGAGATGTATCGGTCTTCATATCGACAAATTCAAAAATACTAAAATGTGCCGAGTCAGCCAGGGAACAGTTTTTTGCAATTCCTGGAAAACGCAGTTTTTTGAGTTGTGGCACTTTTGTAGCAAGGGTGCGATGTCGTCAAATTCTTTAGTAAGTTACCGCAAATATTGTCCTGGAATGAAATTCTTCTTACCTGCCGGCCATTTCTGATGTCGGCCATTTTCCAGCGCCCCACGTTTCGCTGAAATTTCCGCAGATGAAGCCATACAGAAAACCTACAAGGATGATAACATGCAGATTGTTTTGTTAATGCACAATTTCATACAAGTCTCCAAACATTGCTGAATATCGTCAATCCACTTTATCAATAGCAGCATATCAAATGTCTCAAAACGTGAAGATCCAGCGCAATCTGATAATATGTTTTGCATGTATTGGGTCTTTTTGACTAACAACACTTACGTGAAGAAAATAGATACCTTGGTGCAAAAATTGCAAATTATAAATCCAACCTTAATTAAGCACTAATGCGCAGGGATACTGCAGATACGTGTTTCGGCGTTACAATGAACGCTTTTTTCAATGCGAAAAATTGTGAGCACAGACATCTCTGCATCCATAAGCTTACAATTTTTCGCATTGAAAAACACGTGTCTGCAGTATCCCTCCGCATTAGTGCTTAATTAACGTTGGATTTATAATTTGCAACACTTACGTGTTTAATGAATTTCTTTAATAGGTTTTTACCCTTAAATTACAGTTTGTTTCCTTCGCTGGAGAAATTCCCAAGGCATTACAACTGTTCTGTTGAAATGTAAAATCGGAGCTTTAATTATAATCACTATAATATATATATACTGTCGGCCCTGCTCAAACGAATATTGTCGGTTTCAAGAAATATTATTCGATTAATCGGGGATCTTTAACATTGCGTCTATGGCATCGACATGCGGGGACGACAGTATATATATATATATATATATATATGTACACACACAAAACGTGATACAATATAAATACAAATATGTATGTATGTATGTATATAAAGATTTTATGTTGATAGTTAGGAAAAGGAAATGAATCCTGACTTTTTGGCTACAAACAAATGTACTACTTAACTCTAAACTTAACTGTGTGAGTTTTAATAAAATTATTAAAAAATAATTGAAACAACAAAGGGTGCTTCAATATTTCCTCATTCTCTATTATGCACAAAGAAGTAAGGATTAAAAACTATTATTAACCCGGATTTTAAAGAAAGGAAAAAATCCCTACGGGGGCATCGAATAGCAGTAACAAACGTTTAAATTAAATGCTAAAAAGAGGCTTGGGACCTAATAAGTGAAATGAATGAATAATGGTAAGAAATATACCGAATTTTTAAGTTCCATCACAATCAAAAAATTCAGTTGTAATAACAGCTAATTTTATTCTTTATGCACAGTATTTTTCTTGACACGAAAACTAATAAAACAATTATTTTATAAATCGTGTAGTAACGTAATAGGAATTTTAATTTTTTGATCATGCTCAATAGAGCAAATATATTCGTGTTTCATTTCATAACAGTATGAAGCATATATCTTGAAACAAAATTTAAATTAAAACAATATTTTTTCTCCTTTGGCAGGCATAAAGAAATAGAAAGAAGTTCTGGTTAAAAACTCAAAAAATCTTACCAGCCGTTAAACAGACAGAAAGTCCTATGAGTTCCGTTCGCATCGCCATCTTGATTAATTTTTTATCTCGAATTGTCAACCCAAATGTGAAGGCCATGATTGGACCCTAGCAAATATACTATGCTTAATTCATGAAAGTGCTAAACAAGCATAATATCTCATTTTTCAAAATTTTAAATAGAAAAACACAGTGAAAAATATTATAACTACGTTAAAATTTCACAAATAACAGTACAAGAAGCACGCACTTGTTTCATGGTTACAGGGAACTCTTTTGTACCTTTAAAACACGTGTCTGCCATTGTTTGCGCCATGTCAATGTTTTTATCATGCTTTTTACTAATTGCACAAAGAAATACATTTCATTTGAAGAACATAATTAAGTATTAATTTTTGACTTCAATAAAGCTTAAAATAAATTTAAAATCTGTTATTACATTAAAGAAATTCATTTTATCAAAGGTGGATTAAAATCTTTTTAAATATAGCAACATTCATAACATGTTATTAGCAAAACTTTTTCGAAAAAACTATTCTGTAGTTGCAACAAGTGTATGAAAATCGGCGGAGCGTGGACCGAAAAGTAACCGAATTAGTAAAAATGCCGGGTTGTCGAGATTGAGCATGCTACAGGTTTTGGCACAGTAGTTTACAGACATTAATTAGTCTGTATCCAAGTAGCACACTCTTTTTTTAAAGGTTGTAAAATGGTTATTAACGTTGTAACAACCGCTTAAAAACGTTTATAAAACGTTTAAAGGTTATTTGTGCTACCTGGGTAAACTCAATTTTTTTTAGTCCTGTCAGATTGTGACCGAGTTTACTGTTCTTGCGACTGAGCTTTCGATCGTCTGCAGATCAATTTTTGCTTTTTCTTGGTTTGAATGAAATGAACCGAAGTAAAGTGAAGAATGAGATAAAAAATAATAAACATTTATGGAACGAACAGACACAATTGATTTTGGGTGAACATTCTGAATTGGATTTTGTGCAGTTTGAGATGCAAATAGTCGAATTGTAAAGAGTTAATTCTAATATAACACTTTATAAAAAAAAAAATGATTTCTCTTTTCGAATATTCTTTTCACAACAGCGACACGATTGCAAGAGCCCAGATGAAGCGGAAAGTCGGTAAGATTTTATCTTCATAAGATTATTTTAAAAGATCCGCTAACACAACTATTATTTGACCGGGGTATCTGTTCCGATTTCTCTGCAATCTTTTATTGTAATTTTACAATGTCGTCTGAAAATATTTAGCAATTATATGACAAAATGAGCCTTTTTTTATGTACAAATTCTTTATTTAAAATTTTTTTTACCATGATAGGTGAAATAAGCATAGCAGCTACGATCACAATGGCACTGTTTTCACTGAGGCCTAGAGCAGCAATACAACTGTAAGAAATAAAGGGCATATCAATTGTAAAAAATACAGTAACGATTAACTTCCATTGCATTATCAATACAAACTTAGAAAGAATAAACATGATGTTTAACATTTCTGCACGTATCGCATATTTCGTACCTATTATCTCAGTTAATGACTGCTTCGCGTGGCCATGAAGTTATTAGGTATATTTAAGAAGAAAATAATACCAATAAATAAATGAAA
Source organism: Uloborus plumipes (assembly GCA_038373865.1). Taxonomy (NCBI): domain Eukaryota; kingdom Metazoa; phylum Arthropoda; class Arachnida; order Araneae; family Uloboridae; genus Uloborus; species Uloborus plumipes. The sequence continues at coordinate 36,985 of JAXGGA010010962.1, forward strand.
CCAAAAGGAACTTTTTTTGGTTAAACAAAATAACGGTTAAAAGAGTTTTGGAGAATCGAATTTCTACTGTATTAAATTTTAGACAGAATTTTTATTTTCCTTCATTTTGATATTCGTTTAACATACAGCCAGTATTGTTATTTCGAAAAAAATATTTATTAATAATATGATTTACCTTGCAATTAAAAAACCTTTAACTTAGTTTTAAGAAACTAAAAAATACGTTTTTAGAAGCACGTATAATGCATCAACATGTAATAATATAGTTTAGCCTTTAGTATTAATAATAATATCAAATGTATTGCTTTTATATTTGTAAAGAACTTAAATTTTATCTTTAACTAGCTGTGGGGCACGGCGTTGCACGGGCTTTAAAGTAGTGATGAAAATTTAAATAAACTACTCGCCGTCAAGGCGGTATATAATGATATATAACCGCCAAGGCAGCTCGCCTTTAAAGTAGCGAGGTAAGTTTCAGCAAACTACTCGCCTTTAAAGTAATAAGGAAAGTTGAAACAAATTACTCGCCGCCAAGGCCGCCAAACAAACAAACAAACAAACAAACTCTACAGCTTTATATATTAGTAAAGATTCAGAGTTACATACGCGTAGAGCCGCTATACAGACAGGCCGACGCATCAAGCTTAAGTTTCACCACTTTGGATCCAACTTATATACTTTTACTTTCAGTTTTTCATTGTTGCGAGCTATGGTTACCAGAAAAAAGTTTTGGCACATTGCTAAGATTTGCCAAAACCACGTGATGCTAATAATTGCTCACAGGGAAAAATTGCCAAAACGCGATAATTTGCCAGAAAAGACAAACACTCAAGAACTCAAACACGCGCTGGATCCGAAGTGGTCAAACTTAATCTTTATGCGTCGGCTCGCATATATAGGGGCCCTACATACGCACATAGAAACAAATAAACAAACTCACATGTGAAACTAATAAAAGCCTATTAATAAAAGAAGTCAACGTTTGTGAAAAATAATATGTACCTGGCAATGAAGACAAACATGACAAAATCAAACGACAAGGAACCATCACTTCGAACTTTCTCCACCACCTGGAAAGATAATATGGCATTAGTAAATTAAAAAAAAAAAAAAATCCTAAATCTAAAAAATAAAGCGAAGTTTTTTTAGAAGTGAAGCATGAAAGAGACGCATATTTGAATTGCAAGGAAATATTCCCTCTCCCCAAAAATATTGTTACAAATCTTGTAAATAGTTGTTGTTTTTCCTGCCTTGCACCATTGTCACTAGTTTTGGTTTTATCTGGCGGCACGTTGCAAAAGTATTTGAAGATATCACTTTTATCACTTGTGTACCGGCCCCGTAACGTTTTGTAGTTTTTACACTTGCCCTACATTTAATAAGCATGAAGACATTTTCGAGCTGAGTTGTAATACCGTGGGTTTTTCTTATCACTAGAATTTTCTTGAATGGATTATTAAAGTTTGTGAATGAATAGAACACTCCGGATTTTGCTAGAATGTTGTAGAAATTTCCTTCCGAGTATAAATAGCTGTCCCACTGCCTTGAACAGTTAGTTAGTTGTTTTCATATTTGATTTCTGGTGACTCGTTTTATTCGCTTGGGCGAATGTTTGTTTTGCTTTTGTAATTTCTTAATTACTGTTCACGTTACATACGTGGTGCTGAGTTACTGTTGAGAGTACAGCGTACTGTTTGCTACCTAATTGCTGGATGTTTAGCAATTGTTTCCTGCTCCTATTGTAAATAAGTGTACACACTTGTAAATAAATTTATAGTTACTTCCTCAAGATTGGAATGCTCATTTAAAGAAAGTTGAAGGTGCTACGGACTCGTTACAATATGTAAAGAATCATCAGAAAGAAAAAAAAACGGACTTAGTTGTCGTCGCGTTTGTAACAAGAGGAGGGAGGAGGGGAAAATAAGTATGATACAAAGAAGATTTTTCTAAGTAACAATATGCCCATAAAAGCAGCATGACATGTGACAAGTGGGGTAATGTGAAGTGTGATATTTAGTGACACAAGATGCAGGGGGTCAAATATTTTTGAAAAAACGTGTGATATCTATAAATAGCAACCAAGAAATAAATTTCAACTTAAAAACTGCGCTAAAGTACCCATTAAGGAGCATATTGTGGACGGCTTGATTTACTTGTCGCGCTTACTGCTCTCCCCATTTCATACGAATTTGAGATTTTTGAGTTTCCCAGTCAAAAATGCTGACCAGGAAAACAATGAAATAGAAAGCAATCGAAAAAGCATTTTTAGACAGATTTTTGATGCAAAAAATGTTTGCCATCATGCCCTCGTTATGGAGATATAGGCTTTTAAAGTCTGACGAAATTTAAGAGAAGCGCCACATTTAACGATTTGGCGAGAAATTGAAGATAACACGTGAATTCACCGCCGACATGAGGCAGGATATCCATCTACAACAAGAAGTTCTGTCAAGAACTAAACGAGCCTACTTTCCCGTACATCGACATCGGCATTCTAGCATCTGATCATTATTCTCTTGATCATCTGAGACTAAACATTATGTCAAACATACCTTTTTAGCACTTAAAGCTGATTTCTAAAAGCAAAATATACCCCTCTCATCAGATGAAATAGAGACATAAAAAGTAAATAAATGAATAAATGAAGTTTTGTCGCACCTTTTAAAGAATGTAACTGTTACAGTTCTTCCGTAGAAAAATTCCTCAATCGTTTTCAGAAAAAAAAAATTAAAAGTACAAAGTACATCAAAACACATTTTATCAAAGAAAGGAAAAAAAAACTCGTCCGTCGATAAAATGTCTCGATTTTCACTTTTAAACCGTTGCCAGTTGCTAAATATAAATAAAGAATAAAATGCTCTCGTGAATGAAACACTTTTGTTACAAAAAAAAATCGTCTGCCAAAAAAAAAAATAATAGTAATAAAGAAAATAACACAAATGAATAAATAAACAAAAAATCGTCTGCACAGTCAGTCATTTTTTTCTGAGCCTGCATTTCCGCCATGTTTGTGGAGTCGGAGTCGGAATCAGAGTCCTCACAGAAGATTATTCAGAAAAGTACTTTACAAACATTATTTATCAAAACCATTTTTTTACAAAGTTAGTTTGAAGGAAATCTGACTTCAAGTTCCAGGATCAACATTCAACTTAAATTCCCCGTAGGCGCTAATGTTAAATTTTTTTCTGAACGGTTCAATATTGAACGAAAAATGGTTCAAACCAAAAAGCGAAATAAGGGAATGAACCTCTCCGAGATCTTTCAAACAAAAAAAAGTTTATTCCATTCGGATGGTTCACTCAGAAGTTATTAGGTGGGGAACGGTTGCTTGAACGGTTCAATGTTGAACGAAAAAATGTTCAAATTGAAAATTTAAATACTGTAATGAAGTATCCTTGCTGAGATCCTTCCAACAAAAAAAAGTTTGTTCAAATCGGAATGTTCATTCAAAAGTTATTAGGGGGGAAAGGTTGCTTGAACGGTTCAATGTTGAACGAAAAATTGTTCAAATCGAAAATGTAGATACAGGAATGAAGTATCCTTGAAAAGATCTTTCGAACAAAAAAAAGTTTGTTCAAATCGGACTGTTAACTAAAAAGTTAGCATCGCAGGACAGGTTGTTTGAACGGCTCAAAGTTGAACCAAAAATTGTTCAAATCAAAAAATCAAATATGGGAATGAGCTGTACTCGCCGAGATCTTTCCAACAAAAAAAAGTTTGTCCAAATCGGAATATTCATTCAAAAGTTATTAGGGGGGGACAGACAGACCGACCGACAGACCGACAGACCGACCGACACACAAATTCCCCATCTCAATACCCTACTTTCAAATTTTTAATTTTTCGATATTTATTTCATTTTTTTGTTTCTTTTTGACTTTTTTTTACTTGGCGATATTTTTTTTACTTGGCGATATTTTTTGGACTTGGCGACATTTTTTGGACTTGGCGACATTTTTTAGATGCATTAAGCCAATTTTAATGCTTTTTTCGTTTCTTTTATTTTTAACGGGAAAGTAGGCTAAAAAGCGTGAAAGATGTCTTCCATTACTCACTGAAACACGCTAAATTTGGCGAATTTTCAATTGCTACTTCATTCCATTATTACGCTATTGTATGGTTTCTTGGGGAGGAGCACTAAAAGATATACGTTTTGTGAAACTAATAGCAAGATATTTTTTCAAATGTTGTTTAGTTTTTACTTAAGTTAACTCAAAACGAAATACAGTTTGATATTTTTTCCGGCGACCTCGGACGCTTTTGCGCATGCCTCAGGTCTCTACTGATTTTGTCGAAGTAGGGGTGATGGTAATAAGAGAGATGAGGGATGAGAGGAAGTTTTGCTTCGCTTTTTTTCATTGGGTTCCTTTGTTTGACGTGTTGGTTTGCGTCGATGTTTATTTTTTTTTTAATTTATTCACCATTCTTATGAGTTCTTGTAAAATAAAATACTATCGGACTAAGCAGAAATGCTACCATGGTGATTTTCTAAATCAAGCTGTCACCCCTTTTTGAAGCTGAACCGTTCAGCGGTGCCAGGCTCGCCTTTCGAGGCTAGCCAGTAATCATGTTCTCAAGACAGAGAAGATAAACGTTCTTTTTCCTCAATTTTGTGCACCTTACCTGAGCAACCGTTAAACGAGCTGTGACAGATTTCAAAAATTCTTTCTGCATCGCTTTGAAACCTTTCTGTTTCTTCTCCGGAGCTTGTTCATCTCCTCTAAGAAAAAGAACAGAGAAATAATTAGTAAGGGTTCACTTTTAAACTATTAAACAATTATTATCAAAAATGGGCACCGCGACAGATAGAAGAATAATATATTGACTGAAGATTCAAACTTAGTGCACCTATTTGAATCAGTGCACTTAAAGTTTAAAATAAGTTAAAACAGCGGTTATCTATTTTATTATATATCATGGAATGAATTCTTCAAATACGTAATTATAATTCAAATTTTTTCAAACTGCTTGAAGGAAAAGTCGATAAATCAATCCACGAGTTTGGAGGAATTTGAGAGTTGAGTTAAATGTTCTTAAGCTAGCACATATCTAAACTTTAGATAGTCAGAAATGTTTGACTTCTTCCGAAACAGTTTTCCACAAAAAGGAAATATTCTATTTTTTCCAAATTGCAGTCACTTATAGTATTGAACCAACGATATGTCATTGCAATAAACCTATTGAAAGTTACTTTGAGCTATGCCGGTTGACTTTGTGCCACTTTAATTATTTTTCAAGTATATTGGACAGTGAAGTGATTGTTTGGCAGCTACTTTTGAGGTTTCTTGAAAGTCCTCTTCATACATTGTAATTTTGATATTCTGTGCAATGTTTTAAATAATAGAAATCTTGTGATTTCGGAAAGTGCAAAGAGAGAGCTTTCAAACATTGATAAATTTTAGTTTGCTAGATTATAGTTGCTCCACTTTTATTAAAACAAAATTACTATGCGCCTGTTTTCTTGAAAATACTCTAAATGGCAGAATAGTTTTGAGCCAGGATATACTACTTCATTTTAAATGAATTTGATATATATATATATATATTTTTTAACTTTGGATAACTGTACAATAATTTATAGATGTTTCCTCAAACGGACACGTGGGCAAGGGTTTATACCCACGAATGCAATAAAACTATCAAAATATGAGTGAAATTGCTAAAGATAGAGATTTTTTGTCTCTAAGTTACCCTGAATGACTGCGTTGATCTTCTTGAAAAATCTTGTTAGAGTAGTATTTATAATGAGGCATAAAATATTTGGGATGAAAATATCATGAATAAATTATACTCATGCACACTCACATTTTTATTTACACAGCAAATACTATTTTTTCGAGAACTATATCTAAATATGTCTACGTTTAAAATATGTATATCATTGTCGACATTTTTAAAAATAAGAGTAAAAATGCTTTTTCTAACTTTTAGTTTGTTGCTTGACCAGTTAAAAAAAAACTGGTTCAGTTATTAGGAGAGAAAACTCGTTAAAGATTGAATAGAATGTTGCTGACCCTTCATTTTCTTCGTCTTCTCCTTCCACTCCTTCATCTTCACCGTAGTCCCGGTAAAATACGTCGCAGGGCATAATTCTGCAAAAAGTTAAGGATTTTAAAATTTTACGGAAATCAATACTCAGTCAAACAAATGCTTAGCTTTTTTGTTTCACGTCTATGCATTCAAGTTAAGTACAGTGGTTTAATGACTTACGCAAGGGATGTATTGTAAAGATCCCCCGCGTAAGTCAAAATTTCGCTTTGTGAAAAAGGGTGTGGCAAACATACACTAATATTTTAGATACTTGTTATTGCCCTTCGAACTTACTTAAACTATTACTTTGCCATATAGAACTGTTTCTTGAACAAAGAACTAAATTTATACTATTTTTTAATGAGTTATTCAATACAAAATACTCGAACGGCGCTTAAAATCTTTCTTTAACTGTAAGAAACTTTTTTTTTCCCATTTTCACAAGCTTTGCAGTGTGTTTAGATCCGTTATGTTTAGTTAATTGTCACATTAAGAATGAAAAAAAAAATGAATGGGAAATACGGAGTTGCTATTGGTACAATCGCAAAGCTAGGTTTTTAGACTGGTACGGTATGACTGGGAAATTCCACCATTAGTGATGCTAAAAGGATGAAACCCCATTCACGAAGCCAATAATAAGGCAGATAACAACGCCCCGTGCATAGCTTCCAAAAAATCTCGTGTTGAGGGGCAAGGAGTTCGTGTAAGTCAAATCGAGCGAGTGCACCGTAAATGCTTTATAAAATATAACGCTTGAAATTACAATCTCCTCTCAACAGCTCGAAGTCCCAGTGGCCCTATTAAACCTTCGAATTATTGGTCGTTCGATTTAAGGGAAGTTCAAACAACCACCTAAAGAGTTCGGATCCGAATGAAAACTGAGATAAAAGCGCAATTCACATTACGATCGTCCCGCCGACCGAACAGAATTTTTCGCTATGAAACGAATCCGTTGTCATGACAACACGCCGAATCATCATCGGCTTTCGTCACCGTTCTATACTAGAATGCAACTGAACTTGGCACTGACGTCACTACGGGCGGAGCCAATAAGAGCTCACAAGCAGTCAGCGATCTTCTCTTATTCGCCAAGTAGGCTGTGGCGTTTTATCTAGCTCGTTTTTCATAGGATAACGTCACGCAAATGTCACGCTGACGTCACGATGTTTTTGTCAAGAAACGTTGCATTTTAGTATAGATTGCTGGATGTTCCGACAACCGTCCGTTTTTTTTTTTGGCAGCGATTTCATTGGCTCTAGCCAGGTGCGCGCTATTTATCCATTTTGGGTGAATGTCGTCACGTGAATTTCGGGCGGGACTACTGCGAATGCTCGAAAATTTTCACCCCCGTCCGTCACGTCCGAAAAACCATTTCGTTCGAACGAAGAAGTCGTAGTGTGAATACTGTCGGCCCCGCTTAAACGAATACCGTCGGTTCCAAGAAATATTATTCGATTAAGCGGGGTATTCGGTTAAGCGGGGATCTTTAACATTACGTATATGGCATCGGTTCCGATATATTTTAT